>PVJI01000269.1:65249-304899 GCA_004026765.1 Micronycteris hirsuta | reverse complement strand
CAGGCCCGCAGAGGCCAAGGTTACACTGAAAGTGCCTGGGAGTGGAAAGAGCCCTGGACCAGGAGTCCGCCCTGGCTGCTCACACCGGCTCGCTGCAGCCCTGCCTCTCTGGACCTTGGCAAACACGTGAAGACAGCATGGCGCCTCGCTGTGGTCCTGTGCAGGGGTACTGTAATCATTATCTCTATTTGGGGGACGAGGAAATTGAGGTTACCTGAGGGGAGGTGACTTTTGCTACAGCTGGCAGTGATGGGTCAGTACTGGACCCCTAATCTGAGCTGAGGGCCATCCATGAGGTGGTTGTATTTGCCCACTGCGGGGGCAGACATTCCCTTGGTGTCCACTAAGAGGCGCTCTAGGCTGTTTCTTCTTGCTGGCACCGGAACCTTCATCCTCCTGTGCGGTCTCCTTCGAGTGGTCTCTGAGCTGGGTGGAGCTGGGGGCCAGCTCCTGGGACAAGGTTGGAACTCACACTGGTCCTCTCTCTCCCTCCTAACCTACCCCCTGGAGCAGCCTCCTGTCTTCACTTTCCAAGGATGAGGGAGGTAAGAGAGGGCACAGATCGTTTCCTCAGGTCCCCTGTGCCAGATTGGAGTCAGCTACAAATATCAGAGGCTCAGGGAAGGTGAGAAACTTGCTTAAGTTCACACAGCCAGGTCTATCTGATTCTAAATGTTGGAGCCCAGTCCTGGTTCAGGAGAGGCTCAGGGTGGGGGCACCAGGCTCAGCCTATCATGCGGCCCCACAACAGGCAGGAAGGTCCTGGCCAGCTGGGCCTGTGAGCCTCGGTGGTGACAAAACGGCTGAGCCTTCCCCAGAGTGTCCCTCCCATTGCTCAAGGGTCAAGGTCTTGGTCCAGGCAGTCAGGGCCAGGCCAAGGAGGCACTCAGCTGACAGCTGGTGGATGATATTGGCATTGCTGTTGCCATCTCTACCAGCAAGTGGGTGTTTAAGTGAGGGTGGGGGCAGAGGGGCTGTGGATGGGCTCAGGACCTCCAGGTCACTCTGGCTCTGAATTCTGATTGGCGGAGCTTAGGAGGAATAGGAGAGCTGGGGACGGGGAGAGGCCTGGGAGTGAGGAGGCTGGGCTTTGAGGAGGGGGGTTGAGCAAAGGCTCAGGGAGGTGGAAGGATCCCTGGAGGGAGCTGGGCTGGGGGAGGGAAGGAGGGGACAGCGACCTTGAGTGCGGGTCCTTCTCTCTCTTCCCAGCTCTCTGGGGGGTGCTCTGGACTTGCCAGGGAAGCAGGAGAGAAGCCGGGTGTCAGAGAAGACAGCCTCCTTGGTCCCCCAGAGGGACAGCCAGCACCTGCCCTCCACCCAGTCAGGCTCTTCCTGGCAGGAACCTCCACCAGAGCAGGCCTGAGTCTGCTCTCCCCAGCACGGAGACCGTCACTCGGGAGGCAGGGTCAGGCCCAGGGCTGCGCTCTGGGTTCAGGTGGAAGTGAGCACAGCCCAGCCAGGGATCCAGGACACCTGGCTGAGCCAAGGAGACATGTACCATGAGGAGGGCTGCTGCAGGTGTGGGGGCTCCGTCGCCCCAGGAGACAGAGGAATGAGGGGGTTATGGGCCAGAGGACTCATCCTGGAAAATCCCAGCCCTTCCCCAGGCAGGTTACAGAACCTGTTCTCCCAGCCTGGGGCCCTTCCCTCCCTCCCAGCAACGTGTCCAGGGGCACCTGACTTTGAACGGGCTATAAATAGAGGGATGACGGAAGGCTCCGGAAGCCCGAGGGAGGGCAGGAGAGAGGGATTCTGATTCTCCCCAGAGGGGCCCCGCGAGGCCGCTCTGACAAGGCAACAGTTCCGTGGTGAGTCTTCGAGGTTGAACAGGGGTCTCCCTGGCAGAGGAGGTCTGGGAGGGGCGATCGGGCAGAGGGACACTCTGGTGACAGAGGAAATGGAGCAGGCAGGTGACTCCGTGGCTGGGCAAAAGCTGCACAGGGCGATGAGAGGCGAGAAACCTGATGATCGAAGGCCTTGAATGCTGGGGTAAGGGCTTTGTTCTGGGGTCCACATCTTGCTCTCACTAGGAGGCCCCCTACACTGTTTCTCCCCCTTGCTCCCAGGGTGGTTCTGGTTTTCGAAGGGGAGTTAAGAGCAATGCACAAGAACAAGTCAAGGGCAACCCCAGGGGCCTAGGGCATCGTGTCAGAAAGCACATGACTGTCTTTCCCCAGTGGAATGGAAAACATTATGGCATGCCAGAGACTGCTAAGTGTTCCCCAATATCTGTTCTCCCTGTCTTCTTTGCCATAGAAACTCTGATTTTTAGCTGGGCACAAAACCACTCGAAATGAAGACTACATTTCCCGGCCTCTGCTACAGCTAACTATGGCCATGCGAACAAGTCTGCCACTGGGATGTAAGAAGTGTCATTCAAAGGCTGGCTGGAGCATGCTTGTGATTGCTGGAGCTGGAGCAGCCATCTTGGATCACGAGGCAGACACCACGTGTTAAGGGTGACCGAGCAACAGGAAGGAAGAAAATGATCTGGGGTCTGATGTTTATGGAGCTGCCACATCAGCCCTGCACTAGATACCTCCAAGTGTTGCTTGCCTGGAAGAAAAATAAGCTCCTATATTGTTTAACACACTATTTCTTTGTTTTTGTTTTTTTTCTTCTTCAGCTGAACATAATCCTAAACAGCACACATGTCAGAGGGGACCCTCAAGAGCCTTTAGCATTCAATTGTTCTGCCACTGAAATAAACCCACAAACAAAGTTTCAAAAAGAAAACCCCAGGGGTATTCACACCTCTCACCGGGTGATAACAGACACACTAAATTACCTCCCAGGTATCATCCCTCACTCACTGGACAAGTTCCAGAATCTTTCTTCCCTGCAGTTTCAGTAGAATGCTTAGAAACGGGCTTTTGTTGGCGATAATGGGCAACACTCTGAGAGAGCTTTGCTCCTCGAGCCAGGCCCCCCACCCAGACGAGCCGAATGCCATGATTCGGGGCCTCATCTCCCTGCCCGAGGCCCACATGCCCACTGTGTGACTCGCTGTTTGAGGACTAAATACACTAGAGGAACTCGAGCTAGCCAGCTCGGCCTCCGGGTGGGAAGCCCTTTCCCAGGACACTGGCTTGTGTGGTCTTCTCTCTACCACGATGAAACAATAATTATAATAGTTGCCATTTCATGAAGACCCTCTAGTGTTCAAGTTTATGTGAGAGAACTGGACAAATGCCCCCTCCCATTGGCTGAGGTGGAAAGGGAGGAGAATGTAGCCCTTGGCCAAGGATTTAATGGAGCCCTTTCTAGGACAAGCTCCCTGCGTAACTGAGCAAACGGTCATTAAAGGCCTGGGCGCTGCTCTGCATGGTCATGCCACTTACTGGACCCAGGGTGGGAGTGGTGTCCAGGGAGGGAGGCAGCTGGGAAAACAGTTCTTCCTCACGTTGTTCTCTCTCCGAATCTTTCACTGGCCTTCAGCAGCGGCTTGTGCGGCTCCCTGAGCTCGTTGGTCAGGCCACACCTGCAGAGCAAACACTGGGGGTGGGCGGTCTTCTAGGACTACGCAGGGCAGCCACCAGGGCCAAGCCCCGCTGTCTTCCCTGTGGTGGTGCTGGGCGGGGTGCCTCAACCATCCCCATTCCCCTGGCTGCTGGAGGGAGGCCTCTCCTGGCAGGTGGGGGCGGCATTTGCACCAGGTACGGCAGGAGGCTGAGGTAGAGGGTGCAGGTGACGGGAGCTGACTGCCTGGATTTGATTACAGGTTGTAAAGCTGTCTAATTACTCTGGCCCAGCAGGAAGGGCTCATCTCGTTCAGGGAGGCAGAAGACTGTAGTGGTTTCCTTCACAGACTCCGGGGCCAGACTGCCTGGGTCCGAATCCAAGTTCTGTCCTCCTGGTACATTCCTTAACCCCTTTGTGTCCTGGTTTCCTCACCGTAACATGGGCTGACGACCATGACTCCCTGGAAGTTTTCAGTGAGACAGTAAGTGCCGGGTGTCCTGGTGACAGCCCGGCATGGGTGGTACGGGGGGGACCAGGGTCAGGGCAGTAGAGGGGGTGCTACCCCAGGCACTTCCCACAGGTGCCCCGCAGGGTCATTCCTAGAGGCTCCGGCAAGGCGGAGAAGCAGGGTCTGTGCGCGTGTGTGGTGGGGCTGAGCCTGGGAAGCACCCCACACAGAGGAGCCACACCTGAGTGGCTGCCTCGGGTAGAACGGGAGATTCAGCCTCTGCTCAGCATTCCCACCGAGCTGAAGGTCCCAACCACCACGAGGGGCCCAGGGCAGGGCGCACGGCACAGGACGGGGCGCGCAGCTGGTTGTCCCACTTCATCCTGTCCCCACAACTAGGGGGCTGGCCTTTACTGCCCCAACCTGCCCGTGAGGAACTGAGGCCCAGGGACGCAGAAATGGGGTACCTATCCCAGGCTTGACATACCCTGGGGCCCCCCATTCTTGACCAGGACATCCGGCCTCCCAGCTCCCAGGCGAAGTCACTGCCACCCACCTCTGGGGCGTGGAGTAGGCCAGGAGCACTTTCCCTCAGCTGACTCTCTCCCTCCAGGTACAACCTCTACACCAACTCACTTTTCTAGTCCCACCTCCTAGCACCCCCTTTGTCTGTTTACCCCAAAGAGCAGAGACTTCACACGGACTCTGTCTCATAACGTCAAAGGCAACACACAAGTCCTTTCCTTCTAGAACTTGTTCTGGAGCCTGGGAGGAGGTCATGGTGGAATAGGAAGGGACCTGCCCTGGAGCCAGCCAGGAAGGCTCCCTGGAGGGGGTGGGCCTTGAGACAGACTTGGAAGAGGTGAGGCCCCTCTGCAAAGCAATGCAAGGAAGAGCACAGCTGCCAAGAGCTCTGGTGCCCACAGGCCCAGTCTTTAGTCAGTGAGCCCGGTGACCTTGGGCCTGGTCATTAACCTCCCTCTGCCTCAGTGTCATCACCTGAAACAGAGACAGAAAGAGTCCCTGATGAAGGAAGAGTGTGAGCCCAGAGGCCTGGGTCTTCCCGCCACATGTCAAGCAACTTCGATACAAATCACGGTGGAGCCCGCTGGACGCCTGCGTGGTGCTGCATACCTTCCACGTACTGTCTCACTTAAAGTTCACGAATGACCTTACTTGAGAGGTCCTATGATTGTCCCCATTTTTCAGATGAGGAAATACTCAGAGAGGTTTGCTGACTTGCCCAATGTCACACGGTTGGCAGGTGGCAGAGAGGAAGCTGGAACCCAGGACTGTCTGATTTTCAGAGCCTGAGTCTCTAGCGCTCTGGCCACTTTGTCCCGCCCTCCCTCTCAGGCCTCCCCATCGCCAAGGGCGGGGGGCGGGGGCAAGCAGCATCCAGCTCCACCAGACTTGCAGCCTGGGATGCCAGCTACAGCAGGAAGGCTCCCTGCTGATCCTAGCACCGCTGCCTGACATCTCAGAAAGTCCCCATCCGCCCCCAGGGCAGTGAGCAGCAGGGGGCTGGGGTGAGAACCCCTCTCTGGGGCCTCCTTTTCTTTGCCCCTGCCTTGGTGGGGGTGTATGTGGGGAGGTCTTCCAGGTGGGAGGAGCTGGGGTTCCCCCACCCCCCTAACTCATGCCCAGGCTCTGCTGGCTAAATTTAGGTGCCAGGATCTGGAGAAACAATGGTAATTAAGGGGTGCTGTGTCACTTTCCAGCTGCCTCTCACATCCCTGAGCAGTCACACGCCACTCGGTCAGTGGGGAGGAGGCGTGTGGGACACAGAGGGGAGGAGAGGGGGGAGGGGACGGGCAGCTGGGGCCAGAGGAGGTGGGGGAACCCGCAGCCTTCACCCTAGACTGGAGGGCTTGGGGCACAGGGCTGCCTGGGCCTGGAGACTGCCCCTGCTGCCCTGGGACCCCAGGTGTAGGGATCACAGGAAGGCGGTTTTCAGCCGAACGCCCCAAGGGCTTCCTCCAATGAACAACCCCCGTGAATGGAAGGTCTGGGCCTGAGGTCTGCCACTCTTGTCATTGGAAGTGCTCTGCCCAGGGGGAAGCCACCGAGTATTGATCAGGCACAGTGTGCAATAGAACTGATACCAATGCTCTCAGCAAGTCCTTCTGGGAGCACTTTAGGAAAGGCATCATCCGCCCCACCTCCCAGAGCGGGGAGCGGGGAAGCTGGCTGTTCTGGCTCGCATAGCTGGGGCTTGGGGGCCCGTGTTCCCAGCCAGGGCCTCGGCTGACTGGCCCACAGCGGTGCGCGCAGCTATCGCTCTGTGACCAGAGAAAAGCCACCAGGAAGGCTTAGCCAAGAGGAGAAGCAGCATTTGAGGTGGTAAGAACGCTACAAAGACAATGAGGTGAGTGAGGCCACCTCGAAATGCACAGACTAGTGTCGAGGCAAGCGTGTGCCTCCCACCTTGGGGTCGTAATGATTGTTGCTGTGTCTCTAGAAGCATTAAAGCCAGACCTGAATTTCCCAGTTAAAAAGTGGGCAAAGGGTTTGCATAGATACTTCTCCAAAGAAGATATGCAAATGGCCAATAAGTCCAGGAAAGATGCTCAGCATCACTCATCATCAGGCCAAAGCCAATCAAAACCACCATGAGATGTCCTTTCACACCCGGTAGGGTGGCTAGAATCAAAGAGACAGACACTCAGAAGTCCTGACCAGGAGGCGAAGAAATCGGAACCTGTGCACATTGCTGGTGGGAATGCAAAATGGCGCAGCCGCTTTGGAAAACAGCCTGCAGTTCCTCAGAAAGTTGAACTGTAGAGTTACCCTACAGCCCAGCAATTCCACTCCTAGGTAGAGACCCAAGAGAACTGAAAACATATGTGAACAAAAAAAAACCCAACCCGTACACGAATGTTCATAGCAGCTCTACTCGTAAGAGCCCCAAAGTGAAAACAATCATCCAAACACCCATCAGCTGAATAATGGCTAAACAAGATGTGGTTTGTCCATACAGTGGAATATTACTCAGCCCTAAAGAGGGACGAAAGGATGAGGGAGCATCCCACATGCTACCACAGCATGAGTCTTGAAGACGCTGTGCTAAGTAAAAGAGCCAGACGCTACAGTTACGTATCGTGGGATCCCACTGGTGTGAAGCATCCAGAACAGGCAAAGTCCTAGCAACAGGAAGGAGCTCCGTGGTTTCCAGGTGCTGGGAGCTGGGGGGAGGGTGGGAACTGACCGCAGAATTCCTCTGGTGGGTGACGTCAGTGTTCCGGAATCAGGTAGTGGCGACGACGGATAGGCAACTGTATAGATACACCAAATGCCACCGAACTTTTTACTTTAAAAGGGTGAACTTCATGGTATGTGAATTCTGCTATAAAGTATCAATAAAGCTGTTATTTTAAAAAGCAGAGCTGCCTCTAATATTTGCAGGAGCACAAATGGAGACCCACATACCATATGCTTAAATATTTAGAAACCAAGCAAACAAGCTGTTGAATAAAATATGTTCCCTTCTCTTACCTTGACAAATACCCCTCCATAGTGGCAAAATGGAAAAGTGCGTGTAAAGCTATGGTTTTTATAGGCTTGAAAGCTGGCGTGTTTGGGTGTTCCGCTGATGAACCGGCTGTGTTTGGACAAGTGAGGAAATAAAGACATACGTAACTCAAATGATTATAGTTGTCTTCCATAGAAATGTTCACACTTTTCATTTCACCAACGGCACGAATTTGTGTTCTTGTAACAGGAGTAATCTAAAATAACTAAAGAAATATTGTTTTCATCAAAAAGAAAAATGGCAGTAAATTCAGAGATTTAAAAATAGTTTTCAAAAAGGGGTTTTTCTAAAATGTTAAAAATTACGTATTGACATTAAGAGGCAGACTACAAGTTACATTAAAATGAACAAAACATTTAAATCAGATCGGAATTTTTATTAATTTTTTGAAATTTTAATGAAATGTTCTTAAACGTTTTTGACAAAATGACACTATTAGCGATTCTAGTGCTTAGAGCCCATGTAGCAGGTGACGCAAAGCATGGGTACCACACCCGTGCACATTGAGTCCAAGTTTCTATGGGCAAACTCCAGAGTGATGTGAATTGTTTAAATGTGGCAAGATGAGTATCTGTCAGCCAGCAGGGGCGTTTCTGCGGATATAGCATTAATTCCCGAGAACCGCCGGCAGGAAGAGTCAGCACGTGAAGAAGAACAGCAAATGGGCCCTGGACCCCGAGTCTCAGAGGCCGGGACACTGCAGACCTTCCTTGGGTCGCTTCTCGCGAATGCGCTTGGCGCTCATTCTGTACAGCTTTTTTAAAGACTCAGCCTCAGATGGTTGAGCCAAGAGAGACGTGAGCGATACTCCAGATCAAGCCCATGCCTGCTCCCTTCTGACCGGAATGCTCGGCCCCCAGGCGGCCACTGCCCTCCCCTGCACAGCCCCACACCTCCAGGGAATGCCACGGGACCCCTCAGGCTCCAGGGACGGGCCTTCGTGACTCCGGCCTCCCCTCTCTCCTTTGCCCCTCACTCCCCCTGCAGAGCCAGCCAGGCCTCTACCCAGGAAAATCCCGCTTTCTGGAACGCTCTTTTCCCTGGGCTTTAGCTCTTGCCTTCCCCTGGCTCTCCTCCTCCCGCAGTCTCCTTTGTCTCTCTGGGCTTCCCTCGGGGATGAGCTCAGGGAGGACCAGGACCTGAGGCCTTGCTCATGGCTCATCCCAGGACAGGGCCTTGGCTAAGCTGACTGAGCTGGGGGGTGGGCCACAAAGTAAGGGGCCAAAAGTGGCCTTTTCCTCTCTGGTGATGTCTCTGAGTGACAAGCGGGGCCCTCCCAGAGGAGTCTGGGAAGCAGTTGGGGCCAGGTGGGTGGCACTTCATGGTCCCTGTCCCCCCTGACCTGGAGAGCTGAGGCCAGAGGCCCGGAGGACAGACTCCTTGTGGCCTGGTCCACAGTGAGCCTCTGACCCCTCCCGCCCAGGTCCCCGCTGTCAGGCTCCCCTGACTTCCTGCCCTCCACTCTCCACACGCAGCGTGGCTGCCCGTGACAGCTGAGATTCAGGGAGCCCTGGGGCCGCCTTGCCCAGCAAGGCCACTCTCCCTCCCTGTACTGTCCTCTGGCCAAAGACAAAATGGTCAAGCTTGTTCCCTTGACCTGAGGGGGTGAGGTGAGGGGAACAGAAGGTGCACATGGAGCCCACAAACCTGGGTCCAGCTCCAGCCGCTCCGCCTGCCAGCTGTGCAGCCTGAGCCTCGTCTGTAAAGTGGGGACCGCGAGGGTTCTACTTCGTGTCGCTGGGATGATTAAGTGAGCTATGAGTCATGTAGAGGGTGTAGCAAGTCCTCAATACATAGGGTAATAATAATATGACAATTATTATTATCATGAACTTACATGAACTTGATCCTTACTATTCACTCAGCCAGCCATTCAGTCAACAGGTATGCAAAAGTGCCACCGAGCCCAGGCTCCAGATACCCTGAAGTGGCCTAGAGCGATGGAGACAGCCACAGGTAGACTCCAATCTGCATCGGTGAGGAGCACATTTGCTCACTATTCAAAGAAAACCTGAACGCTGTGGCTTAAACATTTCAGGGCCTCCTCTTCTCGCATAAAAAGGAATCTACAGCCCTGGCTGGTGTAGCTCAGTCGATTGAGCGCAGGCTGGGAACCAAGCAGTCCCGGTTCAATTCCCAGTCAGGTCACATGCCTGGGTTGCGGGCCAGGTCCCCGTGAGGGCTATGTGAGAAGCAACCATACATTGCTGTTTCTCTCCCTCTCTTTCTCCCTCTCTTCCCCTCTCTCTCAAAATAAAAAAATAAAAATAAAAAAAAATCTTAAAAAAAAAAAAAGGAATCTACAGGTCAGTGGCCGGGGCTGGTGCACTGGCCTCGTGACATCCTCCATTCAGATGTTGGTTTTCAACCTCAGGATGCCACAGTGGCTGCCACACCTCCAGGCATCGTGTCTAGGTTCCTGGCAAGGAAAAGGGAAGTTGGAGTCCAAAGAAACCCTACTAGTTCTGTCTGCCCCTTGTTTTAAAAAAATTTATTTAAAAATCTCCTGAAATGTCACACAGTCAACTTCTGTTTATGCCTCATTGGTCAGCCATAGACTCAGGGGAGACCTGAGAAATTGGGGATCATGATTAGCTCAGACTAGCCCTGATCCATCCATGGGGATGAGGGACGAGGCAACCCCATACAAAACATATAGGATAGGAGACGGTTGGCAGAGGGGGATGGGTATTAGGTGGGCAATCATCAGTGTCTGCCAGTCCCGCCATGGAGGGGGCGCAGAGTTCATCCTCTCCATTTGTACATTGGGGTGTTGGGGTTCAGAGAGAGGAAGTGACTTGATCAAGGTCACACAGCAAAGCAGGGGTGGACTGGAACTCAAGCTTTCCAAAGCCATAGGCAGAATTTTTTTCTACCATCCTCCAACATATAAGTTCTTGATTGACAAGACCCCTTTAGAGGACTCAGGAGTTGGGGATCCCAAGGCTCCAGCACCCAGAGTCCTTGAGAAGGAGGAGAGACATTGGCCATAGTGGGAAGTGAAGAAGGCCTTCCCTACTGTCACCAACCCTCAGGGGTAGAACCAGCTCCTCGGAGTGGCTAACTAGCAGGCAGCTAATTAGCCTTGTCACCCACTGTCTTCTGGGAAAGACGGGCATATAATCTGCTTGTCAATGGGAGAGAGGGGCAGACCCTCTCCTCCATCCCCTGCTGAGGCTGCAGTTGACTGACGGGGTGGTAGGGCAGCCAGTGAGGGAGAGGGTGACTGGGGGCCAGCTGGCAGGCAGATGGACAAGTGAGGGAAGACAGTGGGACCAGGGCAGAGCAAAGATGCCAGGTGCCACAGCCCTGTTAGGATGGGTAAACTAAGGCAAGACTGAGGCTTGACTCCTGCCCATGGAGAGAGTGAGCTAAAGAGCAGAAATTCTCTTGTCAAGAAAGAGGTCTCCAGATCTCCTGGGAGATGTCCCTGGGAGGTCCTGGTGGAGGACACCTAACCCCAGGTAGGAGGTAGAAGGCAGGGCAGGGGATGTTTCAAACTGGATCTTGAAGGAGGGCTAGGGATCTTCAAAGCAAAGAAGGGCGGGAAAGGCATCCCAGGCAAGGGGACAGCATGAGAAAAGGCCGCCAGCATGCCAGGGTCGGTCGGTTCTGCTGTGACTTCCAGTGAGGGGCAACAAGAGGCACCAGGTGAGAGCCACTTACGCTGTGAGTGGGTGCTCTTCACTCTCTATTTCATGAAACCCTCTAGCGACCACGGGGTCCTCTCCCCAGGCCATTTCACAGGGGAAAGGACTGAGGCTCGGCAGTCACACTGTGAGCAGCCGGCACAACCGGGATTCAAGCTCTGAGATGTGCGCGCCACCCCCACTTGGTCGGCTCCCTGCAGCTGGATGGGTGGCGAGCAGCCATTGAAAGCGGCACGCCCTCAAAGGTCTGAGCAAGAGCAGGGCAACGTGGTCCCGTCTGTGTTTAAAAGGATCCTCAGTCCTCCTTCTAAAGGGTCCCTCCCCTCCTACACATCTCCCTTAGTTTCCTATTTACTCCTTCTATCGGGTCATGGAGGAGTGGTTAAGTGTTGAAGTGTTGAGGCGGTTAAGTGAGACCCAGAGCCACACTGCCACATACCAGCTGCGTGACCTTGGGGAAGTCACTCACTCTTTCTGTCCCTGGGTTTTCGGATGGCTGTCCTAAGAACGCCCACTTCACAGTGTGGGTGGGGGAATCCAGGAGTTCCAGACACGCAGGGAGTGGACAGTCAGTAAAGGCCAGCCACTGCCACCAGAGTCCCGTGTCTTGTGAGTGTACACACTTTTGCTAACTTGCTCCCAGACCCTCTCACTCACTGTGTTCACCTCCGAGGGCTGCTGGCCCCAAGCACCGCAAACTGGACACCACACAGATCGTCTAACTCCACTGTTCTGGGGACCGGGAGCCTAAAACCAGGGCATCAGCCGGGCCCTGCTCCCTCTGAAACCCGCGGGGAAGGATCCCCCGCTTGCCCTTCCATGCTTCTGGGGGTGGCCAGCAACCCTGGGGGTGCCTGGACCCACAGCTGCGTCTCCATCCCTGCGCATGCCGTCACGTGGTGCTCTCTGCTCCCGTCGGTGCCTTCGCCCGGCTGCCTTCTCTCTTCTCAGGTCACCTGTCACAGTGGATTAAGGGCCACCCTCCCTCAGTGTAGCCTCCCCTTAACTTGATTGCATCTGCAATGACCCTTTTCCAAATAAGGTCATATTCTGAGGCCCTGGGGGTTAGGTTTCAGCATACCCCTGAACGGACAAGTTCAATCCAAAACGCTCATCACAGCATCCCCAGCACCAGGCCCAAGAGAAATCTGTGGGATGGAAAATAACAATGAATAAATGGGGTTTTCTGACTGTGAGCCCCAAGGGCAGGACTCAGCATCCCTACCTCTGTGTTTTGGGGATCCAGGGCAGAGCCTGCTCCCCTGGAGGGCCTGTAGGTGGATTTTATTACCTAGATGCATCTGGAGGAATTTGCCTAGCTGGTTGGCTGGCCATGCCGCCCATGACAAGAGTCCGCTGGGGCTGGAGGGGGCACAGATGGGATGGTGGGGGAGCTGCCACCCCTCAGTGGGGCAGGCCTGACTGCTGAGCCCAGAGAAGCTGTCAGCATGCTCAGCATCACTGCCACTCAGCACAGACGGGGCAATCCCCAGGGAGACGTCACAGGCAGCCGGGGGCGACCGATTTTCAGTGTCACTGCTAATCTGGGGGCCTGTGCGTCAGGCAGTGACTCGCAGTGGGAGGGGGAGGAGATCCTGGCTGGGGGCCTGATGCTGAGTCACGGGGCAGTGGGCGCCCCCTGCCTGAGTGAAGAGGGGCAGGCAAGCTGGTCTCGGAGGGAATCCCCTCCTAAGCCCCCTGCCCATTGGCCCTGGCCCCCACCCCTCCCGTTGTTCTGTGAGGCTCCAGTATCCGATGGCCAGCCCCAGCCCGGCTGAGCTCGGAGCCCTGGAAGGGGAAGAAGGACCGAGACAGCAACTGTAAAGGTCAGCAGCCCCTGGGACCAGGAACAGCCATGATGCAAATGTGGAATTTACACTCCCAGTGCCCGCTGGCCAGCCCGCCTGCCCGCCTGTCTGTGTGCCAAGCAGCAGTCTGGGCAGTGTGGGCACAGCAGATGTCCTGGGCCCTGTCTGGAACCGGGTCTCTCTGGGGCTTCCCACTCGGCAGGCACTTCCCCAAGGAGGGTCCTGGGTGTTTGTGGGGGAGGGGCTGCAGCTTTGGCTGGGGCCTGTCCTGCTGGAACCCAGCTGCCAGCCTGGGATTTCCAACGTCAGCTTTCCTGGCTCTGTGGCTGAGACACCCCAGGGGCCGGGCACGGGAAGAACAACTGGACGCCAACCAATCCTCTTCTATTTCTCTGGATTTGCCCAGATGCTTTCCAGGGCCAATTCCATCAATGAGACTTCCTTGATCATCCCACGCAGAAACCTGGAGTCCTGCTATGAGCCGAGGGCTTTGCTTTAAACCCCCTGACACCCTGCTGAAACCATCCTGCTGTCCCAGGAGAGGAAACTGAGGTTCGGAGAGGAAAGTCCCCGGGTGAGATCGCACGGCCATAAAATGACCGAGTTGGGACTCGCACGGAGTCTCCATCATCACCTACGTGGTGGGAAGCAGCGCGGTGGTCTTCATCCAGCCCCCACCTTTGCTGGCCACCTTCCTTCCCATTGCTTAGCTCAGCAGACCTGGAAAGACGTCCTCTGTCCCCTGCACCAGGCGCCGAGAGTCAGCGTGTGTGAGTGCGTGTGCGTCCCGCTCCGCTGGGCAGTGCCAGGGACTGTGCCGTGAGGACTGGGCCAGCAACCCCAGGCTTAGGACCAGACTTTTGCCTGGCTTGCTGAGTGACCTTGACACCTTCACCTAGCCTCTCAGGGCCTCAGACTCGCCAGTGACCCCCAGGACACTGGTCAAGGATGTCTCTAAGTTGGCCTTCTGCCCCCTCCTCCGTGCATCTGGAAACCCCGTGGCTGAGTTGACTTCCTTCTGTCTTTGCTCTCCCAGCTCCCACCTGCCCCTGGCAACCAGTGTAGAACTTGACACCCCGTGGGTGCTTGATACAGCTCATCCTTGCCTGAGTGACAAACCTGCCATTCCGAGTCCCTGGGGACACCGTCCACTGCCTCCTCGGAGGCTTCCAGGGCAGAACACTTCTGGGAGCTCCATCTTCATCTGCAAACTTACTGTTCTCTCTCACTGGGCTATTGGACCATCGGTGCCTTTAATCCTGTTGACATTCAGTTAACTAGTTTCTGCTGCTGTTGACAGAACCTCCAGCCCCGCCCGTGCTGGACAGGCCAGGATCAGAGTTCAGAGCTGTTGTCAGGCCATTTGGGGCCTGTGGGGGAGGGGAGCGGGGGGGGGGACCTTAATAGAAAAAGCCTCTCGGTCTCCAGGTGGATGGAATAAGAGGAAACAGCCCCTCCCGGCACCTGGAGGGTCCTCATCCTCCCTTGGGATACAGACCAGCCCTGGAAGAGCTGGCAGATCTCGGAGGCACTTCACAGTTTGCAGGAGGCAGTGGGCACAGCGAGGCCCAGGGTCCCCCCAGTGTGATGGACGCCAAGGGGGAATCAAGACCCACTCACCAGTTGGTTGGTTGTTGTGACAGAGAGCTCCGGGAGCGTGGGCTCGGGGTGGGCAGAGAGCCAGGCCTGAGGGACCCAGCACTGAGTGTGGACAGGCCACCGGGGCTGTGGGTTGCCCAGGGAGGTCAGGGGAAGGGCTCTGGAAAGGCAGAGGCCTGGGGGAGCGGCCTGTGGAATTTGCTGCCAAGAAACAAGCCCCAGCGTACGCCCAGGGAGCTGGCGTTGGCTCTGTCCTCCAGGGATGCCAATCCGAGGAGCTTGGGACCAGCGGAGCCCACCTCCCACTGAGTCTCTGCCCTGGGAGGGCAGAGGCCAGGTTCTGGGGATCCTTCTCAGGGGGGCCCCACCCCCAGGAAGGGCTGTCCACTCCTGGGAAGCAATATTTCCAGGTGGGCTCAGAGCTCCAATGGGGTTGTGGAGGGGCGGGGGAGGGAGGGGGTAGTCCCAGGCCTGCGGAATCTTCTGTAGCCCTTCACTGCAAGGCAGCCTAGAATGAAGGAGCGCAGGCACCAGGAGGACGATCCGCGTTCAAATCTCTGCTCTGCCTCTTCAAGGCTGTGAGACCTTAAGAAAGCACCTCACCCTTCTGGGCCTCCGTTTTCTCCCGTATAAAATGGGACAACTGCTCTCTGCTTCCAACGGCTCTTTATGAGAAACAAGCATAATGTCACATGTAACACATGCTTGGCAGGGTGCCTTCCTGCTCAGTAGACAGTCACCAACATAATTGCTGTTTTAAGATTTCTAACCACACTGACACACCATCATTCAAACAGCAAATTGGCAAAGTGCAGAGCCTGATGAAGCACCATGCTAGCGAAACCATGGCAGAGCAGGCCAGTGTGGACATGGCTGGTGGGAGCGCAGCGCGGCGCCACCGGGGTACGGCAGTTTGGCCCTCTCCGTCCCTCCGCAGGTGTGCGTGGACGTGCCCACCCAGCCGTTCCACCTGTGGGAATCTCTGCAGGTTGGTCAGCACGCATTTGACTCACATGCATACGAGGCTATTGCAACATTTAATGTAATTATCAAGGACTAGAGACGAGCTAACTGTTCTTCAATACAGGATCAGTTAAAGAATTTGTGCCCTGGCTGATGTGACTCAGTGGACTGAGTGCCAGGCTGTGAAGCCAAGGGTCGCCGGTTCGATTCCCAGTCAGGGCACATGCTTGGGTGGCAGGTCAGGTGCCCAGTAGGGGTCACATGAGGGACCACCACATATTAATGTTTCTCTCCCTCTCTTTCTCTCTCCCTTCCCCTACTCTAAAAATAAATAAATAAAAATCTTTAAAAAAGAGAATTTGTAACAGCTGTACTTGAACAGCAATAAAAAAAATAGTTAAAACAAAAAAAGAACCTGTGGTTCCTTCGTGCAATGAAGTAATATACAGCCATAAAGTAAGAATGAGGAACTGCTTTTCAACTGACATAGAACAATAACCAAAAGATGTATGTTTAAGGGAAGGAAGCCAGGTATAGAGCAGGATAATATTCAAAAGGATAATAAATGAGATCGTGCGAAGGTGGCGGTGTGTACGCGGAATGTCTCTGGAAGAACACATGAGGACGGCCAGCCACGCCCGCCCCTGGACAGGGGACTGGGCGGCCAGGGCAGCGCGGAGGGGTGACTCTCACTGAACGTCCTTTCTGAATGTTGAGTTTTGAATCCTGTGAATGCGTCGCCAATTCCAAACACAGATGTGAAATATTTTTAAATTTATTTTTGTAAATTATTTTTTAAATGTCCCTTTTCAAAAGATTTTATCATTTATTTTTAGAGAAAGGGGAAGGGAAGGAGAAAGGGAGGGAAACATCCATCGGTGGCCTCTTGTGCACGCCCTGAACCCACAACCCAGGCCTGTGCCTTCACCAGGAACCGAACCAGTGACCTTTCTCTTGATGGAACGATGCCCAACCAACGGAGCCACACCGGCCATTTTTGTGTTGTTATTTACGAGGCCCTCCTGGCTGAGACTGAACTTCAGAAGTGCTTTGTCTCCGTGTTCCCAGGGGTGAGAATGGCAACTCGGGAACCTCAGAAGCTGGGCAGTGAGGCGGGGCCCCAGGAGCTGCATGGGTCAGGCCTGGGACCCCGAGCCCGCCCCAAAGGCGGGAAGCAGTTGGGACTGAGGAGCTGCACAGACACCTGCAAAACCGTGGTCCCTAAGCTGGTGTTACATCCTTGAGGCAGGTCTGTCCTCGTCACCTTCTGCCCATGCCCAGCTGCTTCTGGCTCAGAGCCGGCAAACTGACAGGGGGCAGCGGGGGTGGGGACGGGGTGTGGATGGGTGCAGAGGGACCTGGGCTTGAGGTCACCACTGCCCCTTGTGTGAGGAAGGATTAAACGTTCTACTCCCTCCCAATGACCATTGTTAAGTGCCACTCCCTCCCCTGGGAATTCTGGCCCTCTGGCACCCGAAGCGTTCACAATGCCACCGGGGAAGGTTCTCCCCACTCACTGAGTACCTGCTGTGTCCCTGAGCCAGGTGCTGCTTTCCCTCATGATGGAATGGGCCAGAGTAGCCAGGACCTCTGTCTCACCTGCCCACACTCCCTAGGGGTGAGCTGTGCCGGCACCTGCCCCCTGGGCCAGGCCCTGTCTCCAGCCTCCCTGGCCAGACCCTGCACCCACTCACAGTGCCTAGTCAGCCCTGATGCCGGAGCAGCAGGGCCCCTGGGCACGGCAGCGTCACAGACACCCATGCGGGGCGGGTAGCAAGAGCTCTGCTGCCAGGAAACCGTCTCCCTGGATTCTCTTTGAGGCAGCAGAGATGTGGATTAGGTAGGGTGCCGCCCACCCCCTCCCAGAGACGGGGTTGCTCGGTGCCGGGCTCCCAGAGACGGGGGCAGGGCCCTTGGCCAGGACTGGTCACTGGGGCTGCCTGGTGTGCAGAAACCCCTTCCTGGCCCTGCTGTTAGTGGCGGGGCCAGAGCAGAGAGGCACGAAGGATAGGCGGCTCCCTGGGGAGAGAGGTGACAGCTTTTCCTGTGTTGCCAGCACCAGAGGGTCTTTGCTGGACTTCATGAGTAGAGAAGGGGTCTCCCCACACCTGTCACAAAAGGTGTGATAGACCTACTGTGTGCCAGGACCTTCACATACTGAACCCCATAAGAAGTTTGAATGAATATTCCCATTTTGCAGAAACTGAGGTTCAGACAGCTGGTGACTTGCTCTGAAGTCACATACCTGCCCCCAAAGTCCCTGGCCTCTTTTCTGTCTCCCATCACTCCCCCCACCTCTTCCTGCCATAGGTGCTTGTACATCCTGGCAGAGCTTAGAGTCCAGGTGGCATTGGTGCCGGGCAGAACCTACAGGAACGAGCACTCCAGAAAGGTGGCACAGCCCATGCAAGAGCACAGAGCTGGGGCCACTCCGCAAGGGGACAGGACGTGTGAGATTTGAGTCTTGGCAATGTGGGGGATGGGCGTGGGGAGTGGGGGCACAAGAAGACTGATCAGGAGGGCTGGGGTCTGAGTGCCAGGACAGAAGCCTGTCCAGGGAGCGCTGGGGCACCTGGGGAGGTTTCTGACGAGGGGACAAGTATGATGAGAAGTGTCTTCCCAGAAGGTGACTCCCAGAGGAGATGAGCAGTGGGCCACCAACTAAGGCAGAGAGGCCGTGGGGCAGGGGCCGGGGACAAGAAGAACAGGAATAAGGATGCTTAGCCTGAAGCCCAGCTGTCTACTTACCGACTTGGGCCAGTTACTTGGCCCCTCTGGGCTTACGTCATCTATAAATGGGGAAGATGCACCTCACAAGCCCTTGTGAAACGGAGGGAATTAAGATGCATCCGGTGTGCAGAGCAGTGCCTGTGAGAAGATGTTAAGCACTAAGTCTCAGCTATCTGTTGCTGCCAGTACTGTCGTCCTGGGACCTAGCCCTAAGCTACATGACATGTTGGTTCTGTGCCCCTGTTCTTGGAGCTCTTGGAGCAGAAGCACAGAGGAAGGCAGGAAGCCCAGGGAGAAAGGAGGAGCAGCCCTCACACAGACCTGGGCATCCTTGACCCAGATGGGCGGCCCCCACTGTTTCCAGACCCCTGGGAGGTGACCAGACAGGCAAGGACTGGCCCTGGTGGCTGGTCCCTGACACACCCTGTCCTTGCCTCAGCTCCAGGTGAACAGGGGGACTTCACACCAGTTTCTCTGCGTCCATTCATCAAGGTTCCAAGTCAGGCTCCAGGGCCCTGCCCGTCAAGCCCGGACATGGGGTGATGTCCGGGCAGTGGACTGGCGGGGCACGCCCCGGAGGCTCTAATGAGGCATGTAAAGGCCACAGAGACTGCCTCGGAGTCTCAGTCTGTGGGAGGGCAGCCGTGGCAGCCGCGTGCGATCAGCCCTTTGCTGGTGGTTGCTTGGGTGAGCAAGTAGGCTCCGAGTCATTCGGCTGTAATAACTCTAATCTGCTCATTACCACTCTCAGGCTGATGGGTGACTCAGGCTGGAGGTGCCAAGGGTTCTACCCTCCCCCCACCTCGCTCACATCTGTGCAACAGCTGGGCTCCGGGACAGCCAGTTCTCGGCAGGCTCCGCACCATCTGCTTCCCCTGGGGAGGGTGCACCCAGAGGGTTTGGGACCCCTGGAAGGACAGCGTGGAGCTAAGGTACACCTAGCCTGGTGTTAGGGCGCTTTGAGCCTCACTCTGCTCCCTACAAGTGTGGCAGGGGTCCAGGCAGGGGCTCAGGATGCCCGGGGCCTCAGCCTCGCCCCTGATGGACATTAAACGATTTGTTTTCCTGACATTTGAGCCTCGGTGTCTCCATCTGCATGATGGAGTGGCTGCCTGGCTCCCTCCCTGCTGCCCTGGCCAACCAGCCCTGGTGCCGAAAGGTGTTTTTCCAGCATGAGCCGGGGGCTCCTGTGTGTGTTGGGGTCCATTTGAGGACAACGGGACTGCTGACTTCTTCGGGGTGTGGATGGGGTGCAATGCAGAGGCATGAGGGGCAGAGGCACTGCCTTCCAGCACCTTTTAGCTCCACCCAACCCCAGGCTGCCCACGGATTTGGGGGTCCTCATCCCCTCTCTCCTACCCCTGCCTGGATCAGGGGATTTTTTTCTCCATGGCCACTCCTTCCTAAAACTGGGAGGAGCCCTCGGGACCCTTGGTAATAACAACAGTAACTTAGACGTGTAGAGCACCCACCACGCGCCCTTTGAAAGCTTTATGCCCCATGGTCTCCCAGGTGCGTGGTTCTCCTTCTACTCAGTCCAAAGATGAAGGACCCATAAGGGGTTCTATAAAGTCACCTGGATAGCAAGTGGTAGTGCTGGGGCCAAACCCCTCTGGAGCCGTCTTGCAGAACCATGGAGTCCCACGTGGCCCCAGAGCAGGCTCTGGGATTGGGGGCTCCCCTTCTAAACAGGGAACTCTTTGGGGCTGGGAGACCTGGCTGACTTATTGAACTTTATACCCCCCTGGCGTAGAGTGGGCACATGAAGGGATCACTAGGCAAGCTGCTTAAAGCAGACTGCTCCCTGCTCCCTGTCTCTCATTTTCAGAGTTAAACTGAAGTTGAGAGAGGGAAGGGACTGATTGGGGTCACCTAGCAAGCTGGTGGCAGAGTCAAGACTAGAACCCATGTGGCGGGACTTCCCCAGAGGAGATGTGAGGAGACGTCAGGAGCAGAACCAGCGGCTCTCCCTGCTGAGAGGGGGACGCTCACACCCTGCTGGCCCCTTCCTCAGGCCGAGCCAGAAGCTGAGGAAGAAAGAGGACTGGGGACCCAGGCTGGGCCTCGCTCTCCGCACACCTCCGTTAATGGGCGTGTCGTGTATCGGGATCCATGGGCTCCTCCAGCCGCGCCCTGCGTGGTGCTCTCGATGACTCCCTCCGGGGACAGCCCATGTGTGTGTAGTTCAGGGCCACCTCATTCCCCACTGTTGACACACCTGACTCCCTTATTCCATCAGCAAACACTGGGCCTGGAGAGACCGTCTAATTGGCTGGCGGTGTCCTGCTCCCGGCTCCCCTCCTTGCCTAAACAGACAGTCCTGTTTGTCCTGTCTGCCAGCCACCATGACCTCACTGTCGCCCAGATCCCTGCCCTGTTGACGACTCGCGCCCCTCTCGCTCCCACAGAATCTCCCTCGGCTAGAGAGGCCCGTGGGAAACTTTTAGGACCACCCCTAAGCACCTACCCAAGCAATGCTGCCTTCCCTTTCACAGACAAACCGTCCCTGAGAGGACAGGAAGTGGTCATGGGCACAGCGCAGGAGGGTGGGGCCAGCGTCCAACCACGTGCTGGTGTTTGAGCCTCTGTCTTTGCAGGTGCTGCTCCTTTTGCCAGAAAAGCCCCTCCTCAGTGAAGCCTCGGCCCCCTGGGGGAGCGACAATGACATCATCTGCATCCCCTCATCCCCCCGGGGCTACCTCCATTAGAGCCTGTGATACCCACCACCGTCTTCACCTGCTGTGAGCTCCCCAAGGTCAATACATGGGCTGATTGGTCTCAGGGCTCCAGCTCCCAGCCCTGATAAAGGGTCTGCCAGAGCAGATCCCAGTCCTGGCCCAGGCTGGCCCAGCCTTGGTCCCTCAAATCCCTGTGCCAGCTCCCTAGCCCAGGGCTGTTCTGAGAGGCCTGCCCCCACCCCCATTTTTTCCAGGATCCCCGGGGGGCTTTTCGGACCACGGCCTCCTTTGCTTCCCTGTGCTCAGGCCCAGCCTTTTCCCGAGGCGGTGGGTGAGTCAGGGGCGGGCTGTAGACGACTCACAGAGCACTGGCTGTACCGCCGGGGCCTGGCTCTCGTCCTAGCCGTGCCGGGGGATCTAAAAGAAGGCACGGACGGCTCCCACGCACCCGCTATGGAAAGGAGAAGGTGGACTCGAAACAGGGCTCCAGATTTGCATATCAGCATGTGCCTAGAGGTCTGCAGTGCAGCCCCTCACAGGAGGGGCCCATGCAGGACCTGGGGGGTTAGGAGCGGGTGTTCATCAGTAAGGGACCTGCAGAGGGCACCAAAATTTATTGAGCACCTACTATGTGACAGGCACTGCTGCAGAGCTGAGCTGCCATGGTGAGCAAAATGAAGGCCCCACGCTGCTGCGGAGAACTGGAAAGGCAGAGCCGGGTGAGGGAAGGTGTGGGGCGTTGCCTCATTCACCAAGTGTCAGCTAGTGGAGAAGGATGGGGTCTTAACAGACAGGCAAACTGAGCCCAGGAGGGTTGAGGACTGGCCTGAGTTCACATAGCGAGGTGGGGCAGAGGCAAGTCCCAAGGCCAAGGCCATGCAGGCTCAGAGGTGAGGTTGACCCCAGTGTGGCTCACGTGGGACCGCATTGTCCTAGTAGGGGGATGGATGAGGGCAGGATCCCTCTCCTCTGCCCCTTGGGGGAGGGGGCGCAGGGCACACAGCAGCAGGGGAGGCCAGTGAGTAACGCCAGGCTCTGAAATCCCTCAGCAGTGGGTCTCCACGACCAGCATCCTCTGTCTCCCCCTCTGTAAGGGGGCAGCTCTATCTCCATGCTGAATGGCCTCTTCAGGACCAAAAAAGATGCTTCTTTATGCCCCAGGAGCAGCCAACCGGGGACGCCAGGATGGCTGGCGTCTGAAAACTCTGCCACCTGCACCGCAGCCCCAGGCGCGGAGCTCTAGGAACACCGAGTGACCACTGCAGGGTCAGACCGCGGGCGCTGGCATCTCAGAGGCTCCTGCTCTGCTAAGTGAACATTAGACGCAGATTACTTAGCCGCTGAAATCTGTGGCTGCCTCCTACATGCTGCCTGATAAGCTTTTATTGTCATCTCCCTCTTGGGCTGCATCCCCGGGGCCAGGGGCAGCTTGTTTGCCCAGAACCAGGAGGCTGCCAGGTTGAGGGGCATGGGGCAGAGCAGTGGATGGCCCTGGCTGGGAGCCCCTGCCCAGCTGCATTACCTGAGCATGATCCCTGCCCTTTCTGGTCTCACCTGGAAATGGCAATAATGTGATCCAACTCCCCTGTCCAATGGCCCCTTCTCAAGTCTGCTCACAGGGTTGGTCTCAGACTAGGGACAAAGCAACCTATTCTTGGGTAGCTAAGCCAGTGTGGTTCCCCACCCCCACCCCCCGACCCAAGCCCCTGGCCTAAACTCTTAGTCATTCCAGGCTTTCACACTTCTTGCTGGAGCTTCTTAGGATCCTTTCTCCAATGCTACTCCTTCCTTCTCTGAGCCCCCATTGCACCTTGTCCAGGCTCACTCTGGACCCTGTTGTGGACCACTGTGCGTGTGGGTGCTCCACGGCACAGGCCTGAGTCTTTAACTGTTGGAACCCCTGCACAGGCCTGGACGTAGCTGGTCTCTATAGATGTCTATTCAGTCATTCAACAAGCAACTCCCAAGACAAACTGTGTATCCCACTCCACACTGGGTAGTGGGATACAGATATTAGAGGCTAATAAGGCACCGCCTTACCCTCAAAGAGCTCCCAGTCTGATGGGGAGAAACACAACTACAGAGCAGGTGATAGTATCCTGATGGGGTGGGGGGAAGCCCAGGGAGCAGTGGGAGCACACATCAGGGCTACCCGACTCTGGGAAAACCAGGGCAGGCTTCCTAGAGGAGGCAATGTCTGAACTACGACTTGATCAGTAGGAGTTAGCCAGGTGGAGGAAAGCGTTCCAGGAAGAGGGAACAGCCCAGATAGAGGTCTGGAGTGTAGCAGAGGAACAGTGTATTGTGGGAACTCAGTAGGTGGGTTGGTCTCTTTGCTCCTCCCTATTGCTTGGCTCTTCCCGCCCCTTGAATAAAAGAAGAGATTACTCCCTCCTATTGAGTTAGCCTCCCAAATCCCTCTGGCTGCCTGAAAAGGCCAGAGAACTCACGGGAGACTGGCTGCTTGTCCCTGCCCCCTGACCTGCCAGTCACTTCACTCTGAGCCTCAGTTGACTCACCCGTTAAGTGGGACAGGGCACTCCAGCCCACATGGTTAATATTCTGAGACCTGGAGGAGAGGAAAGCAGGCCCAGGCCTCCCCCTGCCCAGCTAGGGGGTGCAGCCTCAATTGGGGCTTCGGTCTGCAGGGGGAAGGATGGGGGGGCCCAGATGCCAGTGCCCACTAGTGTGAGCCCAGGCCCCTGTCTTCCAGCTCAGGAGTCTCTCTTCCTGAGCCCCATTTCCTCCCAGCCATTTTGGATGGAGATAAAAAAAGAAAGAAAGAAGCGATCCTCCCACAACCTGGCAGGCGTGCCCGCGATGAGGAACGCTTTCCGCTGAGCATCGTCTCCGTGGAGTCCCCGCTCCCTACCTGTCATGATCTTCTGGCTGCCCTCTCGTCTTCCCACCCCGTCTTCCCTACCCCTGGGCTCATGGGGGAGGGGTGGCGAAAATGTCCCTCATGCTGGGGGGCTGGGGACTCGGAACCCAGGTGTGGGGGCAAGGGGGAACGGAGTGGGGAGCGGGAGACCTACGACCAGCTTGAGACAGGTCATTATTTTTCCCTTCCTGGTTTTTAGGGAGAGGGTGGGGTGGGGGACATGGAGTCCAAGCCCAGTAGACATGATGAGCCCGACTTAACTCTCAGGAAGTGCAGGCCCAGGAAGGATACAAGGAGCTAAGAAAGCAGATCAGCAGAGTCTGGCGAGACATCAGAAACGGTCTCATTCAATAAGCATGAAAACCGAGGCCTAGAGAGGGGCCTGGGCTTCCCCAAGGTAACACAGCAAGTTAAAGGAGGCAGCGTCAGGACTACATCTGGGGCCTACATCATGGGCCAGGGCTGGGACCAGCAGTGCGGCTGGAAGGCAGGACCACCGTGAGGACTGCGGCAAAGCCAGGCCAGGCCCCGGCAGGGTCAGGGTCCAAGCCTAACCATGGATTCTGCTCCTCCCACACACCGCAAAGGTTTGTCCCAGGGCAGGCTGGGCTCCTGTCCCACCCGTGGAGGTGCAGTGGTAGGAGAAGAGCAATTCCTGCCTGCATCTTTCAGGAAAACTGCAGGCCTTTTGACATCCCAGGATCACAGAAATGCTGGCAGGAACCTTTTGGAACATCGCTGGGTGACAGAACGGAGGCCCAGGGAGGGGAAGCCTGTCCCAAAGCCCAGAGCCCAGTGCACAGACAATGCCTGTCTTCTGACGGCCAGGCCAGGCTCTTCCTGGGACACCAGCGGTCGAGGGGCCAGGCTGTGGATGGAGTCCACAGGCTGTGGATGACAGACCTGGGCTCGAGTTCCGGCTCTGCCGTTCACTGGCTGCGGGACCTCACTTCACTCCCTAGTCTCTCTGAGCCTCAGTCTCTCCATCTGTAAAGTGGGGATAGCAATAGGGACCACAGGGGTCTTATAAGGATTTAATGCAATAACATGGGCCCTACAGGGTTAGACGGTGGACTTGGCCTCATTCACCACCCGAGTCCTCACACCCAGAACGCTGCCTGCCACACAGCAGGCCCTCAGTAAAGGAAGCAGATGCTTCTGCTTGACATCACTAGTGGACAAAGAAAGGGGTGACTTCTTTAATTCCATGGTCCCCTGGAGGGAGCGGAGGAGTCTGGCTGTTGCAGAGGGAGGGGGCCACTGTCTTAGAAAGAATGGCTGTGCATCCTTAGGCAAATCCCACATCTTTTCTGTTCGGGCTCTTCCCACAGTCCAGGGAGGGCATTGCTAAGTGATGACTGAAGTCCCCCCCAGTTCCAGGAATTGCTCCTGGACCCTGTGCCAAGGCTCTGCCTGAGGGCGCTGACCCTTTCCCTCTGGGATACCCAGAGTGGGGAGTCGGGAGCAGGGCTGGACCCGAGGGGTGGAAGTGGGCAGCAGCTGGCCTCTGCGAAGCCTCTGGGAGTCTGGGCTCTGTTAGGCTGCCTGCTTGCAGGACGCATGAGTAATCAGGGCAGCCTGGCGTCAGTGCCAGCCCCTGCCAGGCCCAAGAACAAAGCTGATGGCTGGGTCATTAAGGGGGTGAGCTTGCTGAGCACTCCACTGGCCCCTGCCTGCACTCCGGTCTTACCACTACCTGGCATTTAGCAGCTGCCTCCCCGCCCCTCCCAGCAGGCATCTGGGAACGGGAAGGAACATTGTGGATCTCATAACAGACCATGAAGCCCATTCTGGCCATTAGCTCTCGCGCCTTGCAGGCCCCTCGTGAGGGAGGCTTTATTGCTACCTCCAGGCTGCAGGGGGGTGGAGGGACAAGTGAAGTTCCCGGAGCAAGATCCCCAGCCAGCCATGGGCCAGCAGGTCCCCCTGCCAGGCTTTGAGCCCCTCCTGGGGTGCCAGGTCCCATCCATGGTCTTTCCATGGTGTGTCGCTAGCCCACTGGAGCGGGGCAAGGCCACATTTGCCCCCATGAACCCTCCTATCTGCCCCCCGCACACACAGACACGCACAGGACACCCCCCGGGCATAGCCCCCTGCACCACAGCCTCCAGACAGGGGCTAGCCAGTGGGCTATTTTCTAGGAGTTACCAAAGGCCCAGGTCTAGAGGTCTGCCAAGTCCAGAAAGCTCTGGGCTCTGGAGAGAGAAAGCAACATCCTGCCCTGACCATTGGAGGAAATGGCCTCCAGGGACCAGGGGGGAAAACAGGAAGCCTAGGCTGGGGAGGAAGTTTCAAGGGTGGAGTCTGGGGAGGAGGTGCCAACCCCGCCCTTCTGTCCTTGCCTGCCCTGGTGGGCTCTGCTGAGGGGGTGACCAGGGGCCCTGGCTGTGGGCTGAGTCAGGGACCATCCTGGGCTGCACCAGGTGGGGGGGGGGGTCTGTCCCGAGCCCACCGTGGCCCACCTATGGGAGAGCTGTGTCAGGGCCCCTGCTCACAGGGTGGGGACAGAGCACTGTGGGTGGGGGCAC
This sequence comes from Micronycteris hirsuta, assembly GCA_004026765.1. Classification (NCBI taxonomy): domain Eukaryota; kingdom Metazoa; phylum Chordata; class Mammalia; order Chiroptera; family Phyllostomidae; genus Micronycteris; species Micronycteris hirsuta. The sequence goes on along the minus strand of PVJI01000269.1, from coordinate 278,620 downwards.
AGAGGCCTTCCTCAGCAGGGGTGGGGCACACAGACCCCCCGCCGTCTTCTCCACACTCCTCAGCCTGTGGGGCAGAGCGAAGCCCCTCCCCTCACTCACGCCCCCTCTCTCCACTTACCAAGCTCTCCTCCTCCAGGCCGGGCGACAGGTACAAGTAGCACAATGCAGAGTGCTTTTCTCCTACCATTGCTCCTATTTCAAAACTGAGAGAGCTGAGGCACGGGACATTAGAAAGGAGACTAGCCCAAGGTGACACAGCAAGGCAGTCGCGGAGGACAATTCAGACGTTGGTTGCCTGGCTGCACAGCCCTTGTTGGTGACTAGAATGCCAAGGAAAGGAGGAGACCCTCTCCTCAAGGAGCGTGGGGGGGGACCCCGGGGGCCCAGAGGGGGGCAGCCGACCTGGGCCGGTGCAGGCGCAGAGGCTCCTGGGACTGTTTCTCCCCAGGCTGCCTCACACCCAGCCCTCTGTTGACCTTGTTGCCCACTCCCCAAGACAGTCCAGTCTCTCAGACCCGCGCAGGCACAGCAGCCCCCTCCGGCATCTGCGCCCGCCAGCTCTTCCTCCCTATCCTACGAGACTTGTCACCCCCACTCAGCATCAGGGCCCTCTGCTCCCCTCGAGGATGTGGATCCGCCAGTCCCCACGCTCTCTGCCTCCTGTATCGTCTGCCTCACCCTCCCCACCAGATCTTCCCGTCAGTGAACAGACCCCCAGTTCTTCCTCCCGTCTACCCCCAGCCTGCTGGGTCCCACCTTCCCTGCCAGCTAGCCCCCATCTCCCTGTTCGCCTCAGCAGGGGCGCTCCTGGGATTTGCCCACCACTCCATCCACTCCTTTCTTCCTGTTTCCCTCAAACCCACCCCCAATCTGGCTTTCACCCCCACCCCGCCATCGAAAGTGCTCTGGGCAGCCTCTCCAACGGGCTCTGCGCAGCTAACCCCAGCGGTCACTTCTCAGTCTTGCTGCCACACGTCCTCCCCGCAGCCTTTGACACGGGCGGGCACTGCCTTCCCCTGAAGCACTCTTTCCACTTGGCTTCCCAGCTCCTCCGCAGTGCTCAGCGGGTGTTCTCCAGCCTCTCTGGCCATTCCTTCTGGGTCTTTTCTGCCAGTCCCTGCTCTCCTCCCTGGCCTCTCGCTGTGGGGTGCCCCCCAAACCCGGCCACCCGGCCTGGCCCCTGTCCGTACCCCCTGCCCTGGCCTTCTCCCCTGGTCTCGGCCCTCTGAGCACCAGACCCATCCCTCCAGCCTGGAGCTCAGACGCCCAGCGGTCTCCTCTGCACCTCCCCCCAAGAGCAGACCCCAAGCCTCTGTCTTGCGCCAGCCTGAGCTCCGCCACTCCCCACCCCGCCCCACCCCGTGTACCGCTGGCTCTAACACTCTCCACGGAGCCGTCTCTCTCAAGGGGGTGAACGTTGGTTCTGGTGGGGGGGGCGGCAAAAATTCTAGAAATTGCAATGGTTTGTAATTCTCCAAAAAGCCGAAGTACGTAAACATATACACATTGCAACTACGGTATTACAATTTCTTGGGAGGAGGTGATTGGAGACAAAAATGATAGAAAGTGTCCTCAGGAGTGAGCGAGAATGAAAAAAGATTGGGAAACGTCGTCCCAGCACAGACTTCCCGTTCGGTCCACGGCGACCCTGCAGGTCCATCATCGCTCAGGCCGAAAACACGCTCGAGGGGACCTCGCCTCCCCCCTTCCCCTCACAGCCCACTTCCCATCCATCAGGAAACCCTCTGGGTTCTGCCATCACAACAGATGCAAACTCCAGCCACTCCCCACCCCCCTCACCGTACCCACCCCATCTGAGCCACCTCCTTTCTTGCCTGGATTACAACCTCCTGACTGTCCTGCTCCCTCACACAGCCAGTGATCCTGGTTCAGCGTGCAAGCTCCTGTCCCTCCCCTTCACATGGCACGCCGCAGGCTGCCCCTCGCTGGGACTTGCTACAGTGACTCCCCCACCTCTGTCTTGCTCTCCCGACCTCCTCTGCTACTCCTCTCTCCCTCACTCGCTTCCCTCGAGCCCCACAAGCCTCCCTTTTGTTCTCCTGACTTCCAGGCTTAGCCCCACCTCAGGGCCGAGGCTCTGGCAGTTCCCCATCCCCGGTGCAGTTACCCAGATAGCCACAGGGCTAGAGATCCCTCCCTCAAGTCTCTGCTCGGATGTCACCTGCCAGGAAGGCCAGCCTTGACCACCCTGTGCTAATGCGGCAGCCCGCCCCCAGCATCCCAGAAAACCCTTGCTTCTCCCTACCCTTTGGTTTCCTGCAACACACACCACCTTCCAACGCTCTGTGACATTTACTTATTTGGCTTTTTGCTGATTGTCTATCCCCCCTCCTAGATGCCAGCTCCCGGAGGGCAGGATCTTCGTTTTGGTCACTGCTGTACACCCAGAATGAGAAGAGTGTGTGGCACACGGTAGGCGTGTCTGACACCCCGTGGGCACCCATCCCAGGCTCCTGCTGATCTCCCCAGTGTCTCACTCACTGTTCCCTCTCTGAAATGTGCCCCCCACCACCATCCTTTAGTCAGTTCTTTTCACCCTAAGAACGCTTTCAAAGACAGCTTTGCCTCCCTGGTTAAGTCAGGAAGGGCCCTGCCTGTCAGACCGGAAGTGAGCTTCTCCCCCCAAAATGGGGACCCACGGAAGTGCTTTGAGCTGAAAAGCGACGTGGTCACACCTGTGCTCTGATGCCGTAGGACCTGGAGCCAGAGGAGGGGACACAGGGAGAAAGCCAGTGAGACATGAGAGGACCCAGGCCAGGGCAGTGGATGCGGGCAGAGGGTTGACAAGGCTTGGAGAGAGAACCGGGATGGGGGGAAAGGCCAGGCCTTGTCACCAATTCAACATGCAGGTAAGGAAAAGAGGTAGGTGGGGACATGGCCAAGATGTGCCGGGTCCACAGGGTCCAGGGCGGCACACTAGCCAGGCCCAGGGCACGGTGGGGATCACACGTCCGAGGGAGGAAGGAGGTTTATGGTAGAAGCTCCTCTCCTCCTACCGCAGCCTCCGCCCCCTCTCACGGGGAGCATCTTGTGCCCCCACACATCTCTGGCCGTAACGGGAGAAGCCCACGGTGATTTGGAGAAGGATGGGGCTTCCCGGGGGGGAACCCAGGCCTTGGATCTGGGATGGAAGGGAGGGGACCACACAGGGGCCTTTTTCAGAATACGGGCCTCAAGTCTGTGACCCAAAATTTACAGAGAAACGTCTGGCTGAAAGACGGTTCTCCACACCCACCTCACTTTCCGCGTGGCCTTGTTTGACCAGGAGAAGGACAAACAGGACTGGGAGTAGCCTTCGTGACATCATGGGGACTTCTGAGCTCAGCCCAGGGTGTGGTGGGCAGCAGAGGACAGCGCGTCCCACAGAGCATCTCCCCGGAAGAGTCAGAGACCCTCAGGACCATCTTATCCCACAGCCTCATGTTGCAGATGGAGAAACTGAGGCCCAGAGAGAGAATCGAGTTGTCACAGGGCATGCTGACTTTCCCAGGGAGAAACTGAGGCTTCTGAAAAGGACTTACTGGTACCACGGGACAGACTCATAGTGTCGTGCATAGACATTCATATGTATATGCACAAAGGAGGACCCCCAAAGATGGGATTTATTTATAAAAACTTGCGTATTTATTCTCACATGTTTAAGCTTCGGTCACCTTCAAAGTGCTCTCCATTTGGTGCACTACACCTGTCGAGGCAGTTTTTCCACGGCTCAGAACAGTTTTTGAACTCCTCGATTCTGATGCCTTCTGGTGCTTCTGCTGTTTTTTGTTTCACCTCCTCCACGTGGCCAAGACATTTCTCTTTGAGAACTTCTTTCAGCCAGGGAAACAACAAAAAAGTCTTGCTTGGGGAGAGATCTGGTGAATGTGGGGGTGGGACGTGAGGGTCATGCAGGTTTTGGTCAAAAACTGCTGGACACTCAGTGCAGTGTGGGCAGGTGCGCTCATAAATCACCCATATGAAATGGGCACACATGTTGAAAGAGTCTTCAAAAAAATTCACTGGAGCCGAGAACAGCCTCTCACAACAACACCAGCTGGTACACTGATACAGATGGGTTCCTAGACCACTCACCTCACAGGGGAAGCCTGTACTACAAGGGGTCGGCCTCCAGAAGATAATTCATATATACATTATATACATATGTATCCTTTCTTCTGGGCAGTTCAGAGGCCTGCACATCCATGAGCTCATTCCTCCACAAGCCCCCTACTCTAGGATGGGTAGCAGGGCCACTGTGCAAATGTTGTGACAATGCTCTGCCATCGCCCTTCCCTGCATAACATTCCTTTTCTCCTTCAGTCTCTATTATGTGCCCTTTCTTCTCCCATCCAACTCATTTCAGCCAGTGTTAAAGAGGCTCCTGCTTGGTGCAAGGACCGGGCATGGGAAGTTTCTGGATTGTTCCAGGGCCGAAGTCATTGTTCTGCCTTCTATGGTTTCAGAGCACTGTGTTCATACCCACATTTGTACATGTGCCATTTCTATATATCCACTGTCCCGGAGGGCAGGGCTTGGCCTTACTCAAGTTTCATTCCCCCACAGTGCCTAGGCCAGGGTCTGGCATTCAGGAACCCGGAGAAAGCCTTGTCCAGGGCAGACGTGCCCCCTAAATGTGCCCTGGGCATCCGTCCATTAGTGCCCTAGTCCCACTGTATGCCAGTCACCGAGCGGAGGAGCCCAGAGTTGGGATTCTGTATAGGCAGTAGCTAGCACACAGCAGCATGTCTGCTGAATGGATCAATTAAAAAGTAGCCCTGGCTGGTGTGGCTCAGTGGATTGAGCACACCAGCCTGTGAACCAAAGAGTTGCCAGTTCGATTCCCAGTCAGGGCACATGCCTGGGCCAAGGGCCAGGTCCCCAGTGGGGGGCACATGAGAGGCAACCACGCATTGATATTTCTATCCCTCTCTTTCTCCTTTCCTCCCCCTCTCTCTGAAAATAAATAAATAAAATATTTTTTTAAAAAGTGAAGGAAGGAAGATTAGAATGGATAGTCATGGGCAATCCTTGACTTTAAAGAGCCCCTGACCCACTGCATGGGTGGGGGCAGTGGACAGGGAGCAGGATTGCAGAGGCATACAAATTTTACCAAAGCAGACAATTCCATCTGAGCGGTGCTGAAGGAGTACCGAGGGGCTACAGAGGAGGACAGCTCAAACTCCCCTGGGAGAATCAGGGACAGCTGCCTGGAGGAAGCGGCATTTGAGATGGGGTTTGGAGGGTAGAAAAGCATGGAAGAAAGTCAGGAACACTTTTTAGCTGAAGGTGGCATATTGGACAAGACAAGGAGGGCCGGCGGCCTACACTGGGGAGGCCTCCACGGCAGGCAGTTTCCCATATCAGAGTCCACAGGCAGTGGGGAGCAACCGAAGGCTGAGGGGTGTGTTGCTGGGAGCGGCATGATCAGAACACCAGAAAATCACAATGAACGCGGGCACTGGACTGGAATGGAGAAAGCAGGCAACTGGTCAGGACCAGCTGCTGAGGCGGAGGGTGAGAAGTCTGTGGGTGTCTGACTTGAGGAGGCAGCTGCCAAGTCTGTGATGAGGGTGTGTGAGGCTCCATGGAGGGCGGGTCTGAGGGATCTGGAAGCGGATTTGATGCGGGGGGGGGGGGGGGGGGGGGGGGGGGGGGGGGGGGGGGGGGGGGGGGGGGGGGGGGGGGGGGGGGGGGGGGGCAGTGGGAAGCTTTGGGGAGTTGATTTGGAGCTTGGGAGCATAATGGGGCCTCTCCCAGGGAGGGGCCGCTTCCCAAGGAAGGTAATGAGTTCCTTCCACCCGGGTGGGGACACTTGATTAAGAAGGCAGATGCCAGCTTGGGAGGGAGGTCAGGGCCCCAGAGACAGAGTTAGGAGCTGGGCTGAAGGGAGAGCTGAGGCAGTGGGAGTGGATGAGCTCATGCAGGAGAGTGTGGGGTGAGAGAGAAGGTAACAGCTAAGGACAGAGCCCTGGGGAATGCCCACAGTTGGAGGGGGGTAGGAGCAGGAAGAGGGGGGATCCAGGAGGAAAGGGGGAGGTCCCCCATCTTCTCCCCCTTTTCCAGTGCCGCCCCACCTCTGCTGCCCCCTCACCTTTCATGCGCTGAAGAGCTGGCCCTGGTGCCTGCCAGCTTCAGGAAAGTTTCAAGTTGAAAGGCAGCAAAACCCAGTGGTTGAGTGTTAGGGCTCTAGACCTGGTCAGAGCTGGGTGGGACTCCCAGCTGCCCCCTCTCCCTCACCGCTTCTGACGACAGTGTGACCGCAGGTGAGCCACGCCCCCTCTGATCCTCAGCCTCCTCACCTTCCCTGGGGGATCACAAACAACTTCTTCATCAGGTTGCTGTGACTATTAAGTGGGATACTGTGTGTTATGCACTTGGCACTTGGGCCTGGCAAGCCCTCAGAGCTCAATAAATGGTGGCTGCTGCTATTATGATTATTACAGGGCCGGGACCGGATTCTGGCTCTCAATCTGGCTAGGTCAAGGAGTCCAGCGGCCTCCAGAGCCCTTAGCGAGGGAGGGGGCCTAGTGACCTAAACTCACCCATCTCCTCGAGTGCCAAGGCCCCTCCTGTTATCCGTCCAAGTGCAGAGGCAGGCATCATGGAACTGGGGCAGTCACAGCTCTCTCTAGGCTGATAATCCTACACCTGCTGAGAAATGGGACCCCCGCCCCCACTGTGGTCTCCCAAACTCTAGCTGGGGAGCAGGGATGGAGCCTCTGGCGCGGGAATGGGGTTGGGACTCCTTCTGGGCGTGTCATACCCCCAGCTGGAGGCACCGGAAGGTCCTTCTCCGCGGGGAGGACGGACGGGACGAATCCTCTTTCTGCGCACTGTGCTGGCTCAGCTCCCAGGCGCCCCCCACCGCGCACGCGCATCCGGGCCAGCCCGCTCGGCTCGCCGGCTCGGAGACTTCTGCGAGCTCTGGATGGGTCGGTCCAAGTTGGCAACAAGAAGGTGGCGCTGGGGGCGCCTGTCGAGGGCAGTGGTGGCCCTGAGCCCAAATCCCCCGGCCACACACACAGGAGGGGCCCATCCCAGGGCCTTCTTGGAGGCTCTGGAGAAGGAGTGGCACCCGCTGCGATGGGGCCTTGCGGAGCTGGTGAAGGTCTTGAGTTGACGGGTGCCGGCTCCTGTCCCTCAGTCACCGAGGCTTGGACCCGGGACTACTCAAAGCCTCGGTTTCCTCTTCTCAGCCTCAGGCTAAGGGATGGCGTTTACTGGACACGGGAAACAGGTTGATGGATCCCAAGGGCCGCATGCTCGTCTATGCAGCCTCTTCCTGTCGGGCGGGAAGAGGAGTGGTCCACCAGAGTCTGGGGGACACACAGTCAGACCCCAGGCTACGCGAACCAGGCGGGGCTTCCTGGCAGGAGTGGGGCTTGACGGAATCAGCCATCTGCGGGCTGGGCTCAGGTCTGGGGTCCTGCAGTCACCCTCAGAGCCCCTAGCACTAGGAGGCCGCATTAACTAGGCCACTGCGGGAGTGGGCAGTGGCCGCTGGAGCTGACCAGTGTGAGTCTCCAGGAAATGTGGCCACAAGGGCCAGGGCTTTGAACACTCCACAGAAAGTTTCTGCAATATCAAAAGAGCTCTTAGTCACTAATATATGTGGGGGAGAGGGGCTGCTGGTGAAAGAGCCTCTCTGCCTGCTTCTCATCAGCAGAGGATCAAAAGGCGTTTGGTCAAAGGACCTTTAAATACCTTGAAAGGCAGGTGAAGCCTGTTCAATGGGCTCCAAGTGGGATTGAAACGCTGGTCTGAGCTGCCGGCAAGCTGGCTCCAACCACAGGGAGGGCTGGGAGAGGGGACTCTACAGGCGGGAGGGAGAAATGTTGGGGATAGACCACAAGCCCACCTCCACCACGACCGGAGAATAGCTGTGTGGAGGGTGAGCAGGGCAGAGAACGGGGCTCAGACTGTCAGAGCCGGCGGCGACCATGCAGTCCTGCAGGACAGGGGTTTTTATCTGGAGCCTGTAAGACTCCCCCACCCAATTATGGGAAAAATGTGTGTCTATATTTGGATGCGTATTTTTCTGGGGAGGACAGGTCCACAGGGTTCGTTAGATGACTCCTTTCTTCCCAAAGGAGTCTGAGGCCAAATCAGGATTAAACACCAACATTCTTATGGTACGGACTGGTAAACCGAGGCTCAGAAGCATTGAGCAGTTTATCCCAGGTCACTCAGCTTGTGATGGACAGGCTGAGGTGCTTCTACTGCCGTCCTGATAAGGGCATCTCACTAGTCTTATGGCTCTCAGTAAACCCCGGGGTCCCAGAGTTGCCCAGGACTAAGATAGGGGTGCCTCAAAACAGAGGCCTGAGCCCAAGATTCCGACTGAGGCTTGGACTGTCCCAAGCAGGGGCTGGCCAGGAAAAGGGGGACCAGCTTTCATCTTTTGGGGTGGCAAAGGTTTGAGGGGCTGAGCCAAAGCACATAGGGGGTGTGAGGGTGACAGTGGAGAAAGACTGGGGGCCAGAATCTGGGTGGAGAGGAGAAAGTTGGGGGTGTGGCCAGGGTTGGGGTATGGGTTCCCGGCAAGAGAATGTTTCTGGCTCTGCAACATGAATTGAGGACGAGGCATGGGGACCTAGGGCTATGGCACGTCAGCTTGGGGTAGGGTCCTTGGTACCCAGGGTCACTCCAGGAGAGTCAGGAAAGGCACTCAGTCTTGCCTGGCCATCTCCCCAGTGTGCTCTCACATACTGATGTGGTGCAATTACTTAGCCCTATTTCATGGATGAGAAAACTGAGGCCCAGAGACATCAAGAAACCAGTGAGGGCCAAACAGCTAGTTAGTGGCAGAGGCAGGACCAGAGTTCAAGTCCACGATTCTTCCCTGGATGCTGTGGGCCAAACCTGCGTCTTTAGTATCCGGTCTCCAAAGCAGGGCCAGGCAGGAGTGTGGCGTCTGTGGCCCCCGGGGGACCCCCGAGGTTCAGTGGTTACTGGGTCTGGAGAGAAGAGGAATCTGCAAGCACTGGTTCAGAGTCCTTTGAGATGAAGAGGGCCTAGAGATGGTGGCAGCTGCTTCTAGGAGCTTGCTGTCACATCTTTTTTGGGGAGGTGACTTCTGTGAATTTTATGCTTTTACCTTCTCCAGACCTCGTCCTCTGCCGAGGAGGATGGGGAGGGAAGACTGGGGATGGGGGTAGCTGCAGGGACAAGGTGGCAGAGCAGGTCCTGGCCCTGGTCTGGCACACCAGCGGGCTCTGCTGCCCTTCACAGCTGTTGGCTGGCTGGTATCTGAGCTTGTTCATCCTGGATCAGGCAAATGCTCAGCCCATGTCTCTTGCCACATGGACAGTGGCAAGGAGAGAGGTGTGTTTCTCCTGTCACGTGAGCTGCACAAACAGCTTCCTCAGCACTTATATTAATAATTCAGCCATGGCCAAAGGGATGGGCTCGGGGGCAGGCCTCACATGGGACAGCAGCATTGGAGACCGTGCCGGGTGGAGGCCAGAGGGGAACCCAGGAGCCCTGCCTCCCAGCTGTGGCCTAGCAACGGTGCCAGGAGTCCTCAGGGGCCCTGTTTACAAGAGCGCAGGCCTGGTGTCTCTCCTGAGGGACAGAATGTCCCTTCCGGCTTTGAATTTCTCCTGAAGCCAACCCAGGTCACCTGGGTCCTGATGGCAGCAGCAGATTGGAAACAGGCCTGAGGGTCCACAGGATGCAGTGAGGTGAACCAGGTGCTGCAGGCAGTTTCTGGCGCGTCCTGGAACCGTGGACACAGGGGCCAGCAGTATCACAGGATGAGAGGGCCTCTCTTGGGGGCCGGAGGAGAGAGGCAGAGCACCGAAGGCCCAGGCCCTCACCTGCAAGGGACAGGACCAGACGTAGAACAGGGGTGATTCACACCCTCTGATCTCCTTTCTCACAGGACCCGCTCACTCCTAGACTTCAATTCCTGCCAGGTGCCCAGTCCTCCATGAATGCTCCGGACACAGGAACTCACGGTTGGCTTGGCTCTCATCGATGCTCCAGCAGAAGAGAGTAGCTTTTAAATGCAGCAGAATGGTTTGAGGTTAGACATCTGGAAGAACTTCCTTGACAAGCAAAACATGGAAATGAGGCATATATGGTGTCTCTCTTAAGGATAAACAAATAACAAAAATGGCATTCAATATCTGTCAATAAGTTTTATGTTCCAGGTAGCATTTTATGTGCTTTAATTGTATCATCTCATGTAATCTTTATAATAATAGAAGGAAATAGACGCTACTATAATCTCCATTGTATGGATGAGGAAACAGAGGCCCAGAGATGTCGTGCAGTCTGCCCAGGGTCGTGCAGCTATGATGACAGAACTACACAAATCTGTATTCTTTCCTCTTCCCATGAGTCTGCGTCCTCTAGACAAAGTGACCGAGGCCCAGAAAAAGGGTGTCTTCAAAGCTTCACTGTGTCAGTGATACAGGCAGGGTATAAAAAGATTCCCAGTGCTCCAGAGCCTCAGTTTCCACAACAGAATCTCCTGGGGTTTATCTGGTAGGTCTGGGGCAGCTCCAGTTCTGATATTCTGGTAGAATGATCGTCTAATGACCGCTGAGAGTGAACGAGATCAGGATTTTGTTTTCGTAAGGGACAGGCTGTGCGCTCTCGGATGGGAGCGACAATGGGCCTTCTTGTGAATCTCACGGTGACGAAAGTCTTGGGCGTCAGGACCAAGGGGTCTACTCCTGGCTCTCTCATCAGCTCCCTGGGCTGTTGGTTCTGGGGACTTGCACTTCCCGGACCAATTCCTCCCCCTTTAGAGGCCTTATCTTCACCATCTGTCACCTGAGTGGGGGCCTGGGTCATCTCTCCGATGTCCACTCCCCCGCCACCTCTGAAAAACTCTATGATTCTGGGTGTGTATAAAGATCTGTTGAGTTACAGTGGTGAATTCCTGTATCCCTCTCTGGACTCCCAGGTTGATGGGTGGGGAGACCCCTGAACAGGGACCATTTCTGTGCAGTGCCCGTTGATGGGGTGGGGTGAGGTGCACTATTTGCTCTTTGCTAAGACAATGAGAGGCAGCTGAGGGAGGAAGTGGGAACAAGCCAGGCTGGAGACCCTGAGGTCCCAGTCTGTTGGCTTGGCCTTCTGGGGTTTGCCAAAAGGGGGTATATGGATACTTGGCTGCATGTGGGTACATGAAACATAATGGCCCTTGACCAGGGGATGAAGGCTTGAGATGGATGGCCACTGAAGAATTGTTGGCTAAAACCTACAAATGCCTTTTACCCTTCCATTTTTAATTAGAATGTCCAATCCAAGGAAATCTGTTCTCCACCGGAACAATCTTCATGAAGGTTTGGTTGGGGGAATTTCTTTATCTGTTTCTCAACCGGAAACCTGTGGATGGAGGTGTGTGTGTGTAATAGGCTCCACATGAGTTCAAGGGGATGGTGTGTGTGTGTGCGTGTGTTGGGAGAGACTTGAGATGGAGATTTGTCCCTGTGGTGCTGGCTGCCCCTGCCTGATGCATGATGGGAAGGTGGAGGTGTGGCTGGGTATGAGCTATGCAGTATAAAATTAGTTAGGTGAATTTTTCAGGGTGGAAGTAGGTAACCTTGACTCTGGAAAACCTGAGTCACCTGTGAACTGCATTCTCAGTGGAGGAGGGGCAGGATGCTGTAGCAAGCCTGGGATTCTGCCTTCCTGCCAACCCCCTTCAATTCAGGGTGGGAGCAGGTTTTGGGCGCTGTGACACTTAGGTGTCGGCATCTCCTTGTGTGGGAGTGTGCTTGTGCACCTGTGGGTGGTGGTGGTGATGGTGGTGGTGTTGTTGATTAGATATGTAGGTGTGTACAGGGAGGTCTCTGTACCTGAAACCACCAATGGTTTGGTTCCAGGCCCTTCAAATGCTTGGGGAGAAGGGCCCTTCTATGCCCATAATCATACCATTCCGATTCTGCAGAAAGAAGAACTAGGGTTCACCAGATTTCGACTGAGCTGAGCTGACAGAGGGGCAGAGAGGGCCAAGAGAGCCCCAGGGTTGGAAGGACAAGGAGGGATTTCCTTCCTACCCACTGAAGCAAGGTCAAGGAAAAGGAGGGGCGGGTAGTGGAGGGGTTGTGCGGGAGAGGGATGAGCACAGGCTGTAAGGTCTGTTTTCTTTTGTGGGACTGGGTTATATGGTGAGGGTCACTTGGCCTAGTCCCCCACCAAGGGTGATGATCCTAGACTTTTCGGTTCCATCCGTGTGCAAGCTTGGGGAATGGCCAGAGTAGCGGATCCAGGCTCAGCCTGGCAAAAAAAACTCCACTCCTGGTTTTTGTACACACCAGCCCGTCTCTCCCTACCGTCGTGGTGCGGAGTCCCGAGCTGACGCCCTCAAGCCGCCACCAAGTGGAAAACCTGGATGGGATTTCCACGCCTCTTGGAGCGGAGTCAAAGGGCACTTCGGAGGAGGTGGCCCGCTCCCCGGTCCTAGCAGGTTCGAAGCCGCTGCCAGCAGGAGCGCACTGGCCGAGTGGGTCTCGGGGTGCGGCGGGACTCGCAGGCTCAAAGAGCCCAGCGGGAGGGCCCCGGGTCCCCACCGGGGGGCTGCGGGAGGGCGGGGCGCGGGGCGGCGGCGGTGCCCTCGGGGCGGCTCCGGGCAGCGGAGGGCGCGGGCTGCAGTGCGGCGGGTGGCCGGCAGCGGGCAGCAGCGGGCGCAGGCGGCGGCAGCCGCGGCTTTCGGCAGCAGGCGGGCGGCGCCGGCGGTGCCCCGGGCGCGCTCACACACGCGCTCACACACACATACACACGGCCTCGTACACACACACACTCACACACGCTCCGGCGCGCACACGCGGCGCGCAGGCCGGAGGGAGGAGGCTCGGCGCGGCTCGGCGGCGGCGGCGGCGGCGGCAGCGTGCTCGGAGGGCGGGCGGGAGGGCTGGCGGGCGGCCCCCGCTCCCCAGCTCCGCGGCTCGGTGCAGCCCGCGCGGCCCCCGCCCTCGGACCCGCCCCCGGGGGTCGCCCGGCCCCATGCCCTGCAGCGGCGGCGGAGCAGCGCGCGGCCACGGACGGCTCTGAGGAGCCCGGAGGGAGCCGGCAACGAGGGGACCATGTACCGGGACCCGGAGGCAGCCAGCCCAGGTAAGCGCGGCCCCGCGCGGGCTGGGGCGCCCCGCACCGGCGGGCAGGACGGCGGCAGCGCGGGGCGCCGTCTCGGAGCCCCAGCCTAGGGCCGCCGGAGCCGCGCAGACTTCGCAGGGTCATCCCTGCCCCGGGGCGCAGGCTTGAGCGACAGCGGCTCGGACCCCGGAACCCGTAGTCTGAGCACTGCCAGGCTGGATGCCCGGCGCCAGCTTCGCAGTGTCCCCACAAGGACCTGCCCCCCCCCAACCCCAGCAGCCCAAGGACAACGTGTGTGGCGGAGCGAGGAGCCGCTGCCCCCGCGGGAGCCGGGCAGTGCCCTCAGGCATCCCCGGGTCCCCAGCACCAATGCCCTGAAAGGGGAGGTGCCAGCGCTGGGAGACCCCAGGACAAGGCTCCCGGGAAGCTCTTGACTAAGGTTGCGGGCACTGGGGAGTGGAGTGACATCGACGGTGCCAACTGTGAATTGAGAGGGTGCCAGGGGGCAAGCGGGAATCTGGTGCAGCAGCAGGGGAGGGGGTTGGGGGGAGGGACTGCTGGAGCGTTGAGGACGGAGGCAGGAATACCTGAAGGGAAAGAGCCGAGATTGATGAGATTGATGAGCATGGGGGTGCCAGGGGAATGATCTCCTTGGCTTGGGGAGGGGGGAAGCCAAGAACCCCAAACTCACTCGAGTCCTGCCAGGGGAGGGAGGGGGAGGGGCCGCGCTCCTTTGCATTTCTCCCGAGCTGGAGCCCGGGGAGTGGCCTGGAGCCCACGTCTGCTAGGCATCCTGGCATCTTGGAAGCCAAGCCAGGAACCTTTCTTCCTGCCTTGGGCAATTGCTCTTCCATCTCCTCTTCAGCTCCTGACGCCTCCTCACGCAGTGCCCACCTGTAGGCAGGTCCCCTGCAGCTCCTGCCCAGGCTAATCTCAGGTCCCTCTGGGGGTGCCCCACCCCAGGCGCCCCACCCCAGGCCCAGCACTCCCAGTCTGCCAGTTCCAGCAGCAGGGTCTGTCTCTGGGTTTCTCTCTGTTGCTGAAAGCACAACACCCAGCCCCAGGACTTACTCACAGATGAGAGTCTCTGGGGTTACTGATGCCAATGTCCTGGGGTGGGGGACTTTGGGGGTGGGGAGAGAACAGCTCTAAGACCCTCAACAGAAGGGACCTGGAACCCCAAAGCTTTTGAGGGCAGTTCAGTGAGTGCCTGCTTTGCCTGCTCTAGCTCCAGCCCCGCTTTGCTCTTTCCCTGGGGGGCAGTCTCAGCCTGTCTTTGCCTCCTGAAGAGTCAGCTCTCACCCCCATCAAGTCATTGCAGCTGACTCCAATGAGGGACACCTACTGGTGCCAGGCATTGCACTCACTCAGTGCACCAGTCTAACAGTGAAAGAGACTCAGTCTCCCTCTCTGGAACCTCATTCCCACCTATGCACGTCCTGCAGGTGATGGCTGAAGGGCCGCTGCCTTTGGAGATTCCTCCCTTCACCTGTCTGGACCCGGGCTGCCTACCCCGGTATCTTCCCCCAGGCGGCTGCCAGTTGCCAGCACTTGGACCAAGGGCAGAGGCATTCTCCTCGTGGGCCACCCTCTCAGAAGCCAATAGCTTAGTTCAGAGACCAGCTCTGGGGTATGAGGATGGAAGGGGAGATGCAGGAAGGACACTCCCCTCCCCCCGCCCAGCCAGTCTGGCAGCCTCCGTTCTCCTGTTAGGTCAGTGGCCTGGGGCTGTGCCCTCCTCCCCTCTCCAACCCTCCTTTTCCGTCCCAGGCCTGGGCACTCACATCAGCCTTCCTTCGAGAACCTCCGCCCTCTCCACAGAGGCCAGCTTTACCTTTTTGGTGTCTGCTAGGCAAAGGGCCTGGACCTTTCCCTCTCCCCCCTCTGCAAATGGGCCTCTGTGTCTGGGGTGGACACCTGCCTTGTCCACTCCTGCTGCAGCTGCAGAGCCCACCAGCGCTGTGGTAGGGGCAGCTCTGGGAAAGAGACCAGCCTGAGGTCTACTTCTCTCTGGTGTGGGCACTGGGCTAGGTGGGATCAGTCATAGCCTGCAGGTGACAGAGTCTGCTTTTTCTCAGCCCCGGGGATCTCTGTGGGACCAGGGACCTCACTCTGGCCTCTGTGCCTGCAGCATCTCTGCCTAACTCCTATAATCCCTGCAGTTCCAGGCTAGACTTCCCCTCAGCCCCCAGCTCACCTCAGGCCCTCCAGACTCTGCTCCCCTAGCCAGGGCTATGTGTCCCCCATTTCTATTCCCCCATCTTTCCTTTGGCTGGCACCAGGTGGGAGTGAGATACGCAAATTAATTCCTGTGTGATTCAGTCTCTCTGGTCCCCCAGGGGCCAGTACCTTCAACATCCTCATCCCTCCATCCCACTCCCGGGAACACCTGCGGCCCAAGCCATTAACATTTTTTATTAATCTCCTGTCCTCTCCTGTTCCCCCATGTCCCAGGGTGGTTCTAGAGGGTCCCTGTAGTAACCCCCTTTCCCAGCCCACTCACTCAGCATGTCTCCATAGGGCTTAGCCTACTGCAAAGATCCTTACTCAACAGGAGAGGCTCATTTCCCTTCCCACTTGGGGCCCTGGCACCCAGGCAGTTCTCTCCCAGATCTATCAAGGCTGAAGCAAGGGACTGTGGGAAAAAGCCAGAGCCCAGTGGAGAACAAAGACTCCCATCGGCTTCTGCTCCGTACTCTGCCCGGCCTTCCCCAGCGGTGCCTGCAGATCACCCCTGCTGCCTTCCCTAGACATGTGGCCTTCTCCCTGTTCTCAGCTTTCTTCCCTTCTTTCACAGGCTGGCCAGGCCAGTCCTCCCTGTGTCCCTCAGATGCCTGTCCCCAGGCCAGGCAGGACCTCAGCAGGCCTGCAGGGGTCAGCGTTGCAGTGGGCAGGCAGGATGGCAGCAGGGAGGGAGGGAGGGAGAGGTGACCTTGCAGTGAGCGCGCAATCAGGGCCAGAGAGGGGAAGTCTGAGCTTGTGTGGTGGTGTGGGGACAGAGGTCAGGTCCCAAGGGTGGCCTGCCCTGCCCCAGCCCTCTGTGAGCTTGTCCCTGGGGCAGCAGTGCTTGGGGTCTCGTCTGTTCCACCTGTTAGCAGGCTCTGCTCCCTAGGGTGGCTCTGCCAGGCAGGTCATTCCTAGGGACTATGGGGCGTGCTGCCTGGGCCGGGGCCCTGGGCGCGGTGGGTCTCCTCTTTCGAGGCAGAAGGACTCACGAGATCACCCAGGCCACTGGGCGTCCTCTGGGCACAAGTCAGGGGCGCTGGCTGTTGGGTGATGTGTGGGGCAGGACCTAGGGGTGCGGCTGAAGGAGCAGGTTAGAGGTGCACTGGGGTGTGGGGTGGTCCAAGCAGGCCTGCCTGCCTGCCTCTGCCGAACCATCTCACTGACAGACTCTCCCCTACCTTCATCTACCTACCGCCCCTCTACCGCTCACCTGCCCCTTCCTCACCTGCCCAAGCCTCCCTGGCCTCCCTGGCCTCCCTCTGGGCTCGGGCCAGAGTCTAGGACTGAAGATCACATGATGTCCCAACAGGCCATGGCCTAGAGGGGCGCCTGAGGCGGAGCAGGTGTGGAACAGAGGGCAGCAGGGATGGCTTCTGTGGGACTTGGGTCGGGATAGCCAGTGCTCCCAAGCTGTATTGTTTCCCCTGGAGACGGGACCCCCTTGGCCTTGGTTCATGCTGTTCCGTGGCCTTGCATGGGCTGTGGCGTGGTGGGGGGGAAGGTAGTGTCAAAGCCCCTCCTAGTTGGGGAAGAGGGGCTAGACTAGGCTGGATTGGGGTGGGACCACACAGGCCAGCAGGTGACAGGTGAGGGACAGCTGGAAGGCATAGGAACATGTGGGTGTCCGGTGAGCAAAGACAGGCCCTAGACAGCCGGGACCTGCCCCTTGCTGACCCCAATCTCAGGCCCAAGGGGCAGGGAAGGCAACAGAGAGTGTCAGTGGTGTGCTGCCCCCTCCCCCCAGCCCTGCTGCTGCAGGAGGTCTTCAGGGAAAGGCAGAGAAGAGTGGGTGGCTCCCACTCCCTGCCCACCCCTATTCTCTCAGGGACTTTGAATCCTTATTGAGTCTGATGGACCGTTTTCAATAACTGATTCCCCCAGAGGAGTAAGGTCGGAAGAGCAGGGAGCAGAGTGGTGAGGGGCCTCGTGGAGGGTGGGAGGTCCCCAAGAGCCCAACCGCATGGCCTCCTCAGGGGCACCAGGGCCTCCCACATGAGCACAGGCTGCCCCGCACGGATGAGCCCCCTGCTCCTTGGGCAGGGCCCTACAGGTGGCACATGCAGCTGGTAAGGTCAGCGCTCTCTGTTGGGGCGGTCACTGGCCTGGCCAGGTGCCAGGGCCAGCCGGCACCAGGCCTAGCCCAGTACCCGCCTCTCTTGCCAGGGAACCCTAGCCAAGGGTGCTGGGTGGACTGTGCCGGTTCCATAGACATGGAAGTTGCTGACCTTCCAGGCCGCGGGGCAGCAGCCCTGCTGGGCCCCGTCCAACGCGTGTCTGGAGGGCAGGGCGCTGGTCTCACCCAGCAGAACTCCCCCAGGCTTGGAGCAACGTTGGCAGGCAGCACAGGACCTGTGGAAGGGGCTGGATGGTGCCCAGAGCTGGCGCCTGGGACTCTGGACCCAGTGGGCTGGAACGCAGGTTGGCTTGTCAGGCCTTCTCCAGGGGGCTCTGCAGCCTCCACCTGGTAGGGCCACTTGGGAAGGTGTGTCGCCTGTGGGGTTGGACCAGGAGCCCACTTGTATGGCGGGGCCGCTGGGGTGTGTGGGCACCTGTGTGCGGTGAGGCGCAGGTGGCAGCTGGACAGGCCACCGTCATCGCCGTGCTCAGCTGAGTGCTGTGTCCGCTGTAAACAGCAGCTAATGAGTGTGTTCGTAGAGAGGTGCGTGGAGGTGCGCAGGGAGCCGTGATAGGCAGCACGGGGCGGGGGGGGGGGCGCGTTTCCCCAGCCCTGGGCCCCTGTCCCCAGCCCGTGGGGCCTGTGCCCTCCAGGGGCCCGCCTGCCCCTGCCCCACCCTCCCGCCTGCCAGCCCGGCCGCCTCGGAGGCCTCCGTCCTCGGGGAGCACGGTCTGCCCGGCTGTGCCGCACACGGGAGTACGGACGCGGTGCTGGCACTTCGGTGTGTGTGCGGACACAGGCGTTTCCACAACAGCATGTGGGTCAGTCAGCGTGTGCGTGCGTGTGCTTGTGTCTGGGTCTGATTCTGCGTGTGTGTGTGTGTGTGTGCGCGCACGCCCCTCCATCGCAGCCCTGAGAGGAAGACCGCCGCCCCCACCATGCCCATCTGGGTGGCCCTGCTCCTTCAGTGCCCTTCGTGGAGTGCAGGGCGCTGGGGGCTCTCAGGCTGCCTGGGGGAGAAGAGGGAGTGTCCCGTTCGGGTCCGCCCACCGAGGAGACAGGAGGGACAGGTCAGAGCTGCAGCCCCAGGAGCTCCCACGGTGGCTGCCTGCATCAGAGAAGGAGGAACTCGGGGCCTGCAGAGCCCAGCCCACCCTCTGGTTCTGGATTCCCAGAAGCCCCGGGAATGGCAGAGGAGGGGTGCTAAGGGGCCGGTCCTAGCAGGGGAGGGTCTCATGGTGCACCCTGCCCCCAGACAGGGGGGGCTGGCGTGGGGCGTGGGAGGCCACGAGAGTGCCTGCGTGAGGCCCTGCACGAGGGGAGCGGAGGAGAGAGCTGTGTGGCTAATATGTCCAATTAAATTACTTCAAACCCTGCCGCGGCAGCTGCTCCCGGCGGGGCCGTGGGTACAAATTGGATCCGTCTCATTACCACAGGGTGGTGTCCGCGGGGCCAGAGAG
Source organism: Micronycteris hirsuta (assembly GCA_004026765.1). Taxonomy (NCBI): domain Eukaryota; kingdom Metazoa; phylum Chordata; class Mammalia; order Chiroptera; family Phyllostomidae; genus Micronycteris; species Micronycteris hirsuta. Next base: position 259,765 of record PVJI01000269.1, on the reverse strand, counting down.
TGGTGGCCAGCTCAGTCAGCCACTCCCACTCTGCCCAACTGGGCCCCCGTGGCCCTTTCAAGCATTTGCTCACGCCAGCACCCCCTGGTTCCCCAGGTCCCCCAGGTCCAGATATTGGGGCTCCCTGCACACCTGTTTACCATCCTGACCCCCATGGCCACTCAGGGCTCCTCTGAGCCCTCACTTCCTTTCTCCAGAAGTGGGGGTTTCGTGCTTTGTAAGGGGTGCCACCTAAGGAAGCCCTCTCGGGCCACTCCACATGCCCCGTTCCCTCCCCTGGTAGTCACAGTAGTGCGATAATAGGGGGTTCTTCCTTGCGGAGCGCTCAGGATGTGCTAAGCACGTACGCCGGCACAGCAGAAGTCGGCTTGCTTCAGCCAGGTCTCTGGGGTCAAAAGGCGGTCTGCTCGAACCCTGGCAGGGGCTCTTGCTGCTGTGTCTTGGAAGCAAGTGACTCTACCACTCGTGCCTCAGTTTCCTGCTCTGCGAAGTGGGTGTCATCACGGTTGTTGCCTCCCACGGGGCTGGAGGGTGAGGCAGGAAACATCTTTAGCAGAGAGCCCAGCACGTAGTAAACACTCAGCCAACCGCAGCTGCTATCGGCATTATCCTGAACCAAGTGATTGATGTGTGGGGTGCGGGTTCCGGAAGCTCCGAGGAGGACCAGCCTGGCTTCGGCCCTGGCGGAGGAGGAGGAGCGGGGAGGGCTTCACCTAAGCGGTGTCCGTCTGCCCCCAGAGCAGCTGGAGGGGGCCTTGCAGGTAGTAGCGGTTTGGGATTCCAGCCACACTGCCAGACCCCAGAGTGAGCTTCCAGTCCAGGGCCCTGGGTCTTGAAGGAAGAATACGAGCGTGCTCTGTGAGCAAGCAGGGGCAAGGCGTCGGTGTGGTGGGGACAGCGCGGGCAATGGCCAGCAGGTGTGACAAATCCTGGCCGGGCGAGGCAGCAGTGAGTGTTTGAGCATGGCTGGAAGGGAGGCCTTTGGGGGTGGCTTTGGGAGTGACGGCTCGGGAAGGGGAGGACAGGCCCGATGATGAAGGCCCTGGCGTTGAAATAGAAAACTGGATTTCAAAAACGGAGCAATGGAGAGCCACGGACGGCTCGCAGCGGATCTCTCAGGAGACCGTGAGTGCTGGGGCACGGTGGAGGGCCTCTCGCCTGGGAGGGGCCCAGCCCAGGGCTCCCACACCAGGAGGTCTTCAGTGTCCCGCTGGACGGGGGCCCTGCCCTTCGAAAGCTTATGGTGGGTAATGGGCAGTCAGGGGGCCAGCCTGGGGCAGATGGGTGTGGATGGACACCCCCATCCCAGGGGGCTCCCCTGAAGAGCTGGGATATCAGAGAAAGCCTTCTAAGGAGGGATACAGAGCTAAGGAAGGCAGGCCCAGGGTCCAGTGGACATAGTTACTGCTCCTGAGGTTGGGATCTGCTACCCCACCCCTCGCCGTGGGCATCAGGGCCAGGCCCTGGAAGAACCACATGGCTCACTCCAGCTGCCAAGCCTGAGTTCCAGAGCCAACCTGTTTCCACGGCAACTAGGTGCCCGCCCCCCGCCCCTCTGTGCCCCTCGCCCCTGACACAGTGGCCCATTCATATCAGGGCATGGCTGTATCTTCTCACTTCTCCAGGGGCTTGCCCTGGGTAGACACCTCACGTCTGGGCGCCGACAGCAGCCTCCTGTGTTGGTGTTTGGGTCCATGTGCACAGATGATGCTCCCATGTCCCCTGCAGCAGGAAGCAGGGGGGCGGGGGGCCCACATTGCCTACGCACCCTCGCTGGGGATTTTTTCCCCCCCGGGGGGGAGGGTCAGGGGAGCACCAGAGAGCCTGATGCCAGGAGGAACTACAGGCCACTTCACAGTAAAGGAAGCAGCCCAGGGAAGGAGAGGTTCGGGGCACGTGCAGGTCCAGGGAAGTGGCCAAGGAGAATCTCCTGGCGGTGCCTGGTGGGTCCTCAGGCCGCAGTGTTCCTCATACACCTACATCGCTCCATTGGATCCTCACAGCCGTCCTGTCAGGGAGATACCATTATCACTGTGCTACAGATGAGGAAACTGAGGCCCAGGGAGGTGGAGGGTCTCACCATGTCACTCAGTACGCAGAGATGAGACTCAGGTCCGTCTCACTCCAAAGCCTAGGCTTTACCCACTGGCCCACAGTGTCTGGTGCCCCTCTTATCCCACTAGGACCCAGGCCAGCCTGTCTCCCAGCCCATCACTTGGAAGGGAGCGCCGGAAACCGGTACTGGCGGCAGAGCTGGGCTCGGAGGGCGTCCCCAGTGCCCCCCTCAGTGCTCAAGATGTCCCCCGAACCCTTTGTTCTCGGGTCCCTGGCATGGGGTGGAGCCTCCTTCCCAGCCCGTCTCCTCTTTGCAGGCACCGTGGAAGGATCCTCTCACTCAGGGGAGGCATCCCTCGCTCCCTGCTTGGCACCTGCCAGCCCTGGAGGAGCCTGATGAATTGGCTGTGTGCCCCCCCAACCCCATCCCTCCCTATCCAGCCCCCGCCTGGTTGGGGAGGTGCGAAGGGAGCGATTTCACAGCCTGTCAGCTGAGGCCTAAAAATACCCAGAACTCCAAGATGCTTGGGCAGGGGGAGGAGAGAGCAGGGACCAGGGATGGGGTGGTGGGGGTGCAGTGATAACTTGGCCAGAGAAGCCCTTGCGGCCCCCCTGGTCCTGCTTGAGAAGGATGGGCAGAGGACCCCAGTTCCCCCATCTGGCTCCATATCTGGCAATGATAAAGGGGGGTTTTCTCCACTGAGGACTCAACTCTGGCACTCAGACCTAAGGGAGGGCTCAGTCTCTCACAGGTATGGGGGCCCCAGGGCCCCCAGAGCCTCTGGCCTACGCCTCTGTCTCCCTCTACACCACCCAGTTGGCTGGCATCTTTGGGCCGTGGGCGCTGGGCGTGTGCCTGCTTCCTTCCTGGAGAAGGTGCCCCTTCTGTTGGGGGAGAGGTGTGAGGAAGGCAGTGCTGGGGGGGGCAGTGCCGGCAGGTGCGAGATGTGGCGTGTGAGTCACCCAGGCACTAGTGGGGGGCAGACGAGAAGGGGTGTGGTGACCCACGTCACTGCCACGTGGCTGTGTGCTGAGGTGGGGCGCGGCCCCCGCAAGTCAGCCAGTGCCCAGAAAGGGGGACGTGTGAGTGTGTGACTATGTGAGTGTGTGTGCGCGCGGACCTGCTGGAGTTGACCCGTTCGTTCTTGGTGCTGGAATGCTTGTGGGAATGTATGACTGAGCATGGCTGTTCCAGACAGCAATTGCATGAAAGCATGGGAGCAGGTATGGCAGCAAACACACATCATGCTATGCACATACATGACAGTGTGTGCATCTCATGTGGAAACATGGTGGCATGTGTGCCTGCTCAGAGGGACATAGGCAGACCTCTCTAGGGCACCAAGTAGGGGCTGAGAGAGTCATTAGGGAAATAATGTGGAGCGACAGCCAGGGCGGGGGCTCTGGGTCGGAACTAATGGGGTTCAAACCCGAGATCCACCATGTATAGATCGGCTTTGTGACGCTGGTCAAGTTAATTCATGTTTCACTGACGTGTTTCCCCGTCTGTAACCTGGAGACAATAATAGCACCTACTCCAGAGGGTGGCTGGGAGGGTTGATGAGTTAATGTATGTGAACCGCCTAGAACGGAGCCTGCTGCAGTTAGCGCCCTGTGCTTACGAGCTCTTACTAGCTACTTCTTCCCTTTGATGATGCAGGTGGGAGCATCGAGTTCAAAGAGGGCGAATGAGCTGCCCAAAGTCTCGCAGTAAGTTAGTGGCAGAGCCAGGACTTGAACCCAGACCCCAGCACCGTAAGACAGGGCTTGTTCAAGTCTAGGGTCTCACGGTGCTGCCCCTTTTAAGCCACAAGAAGCCCCTGCAACACAGGATTGTGACCGCATTGGCATCTGGGGCCTCGATTCCGCCAGGGCTGCGCTGCGATCTTGGGAACTCCAGCATCTGAGCATGATTCGAAGATGCCAGGATAGAGGGGCGCTCGGGGTTGAGGACCCCTCCATCCCGGCCAGCCGCCTGAGTTAGAACTGGGGCACTGGCTAGCCTGTGGACTTGGCCCATCACCCCTGAGTCTCCGTTTCTTCCCTCTAATGGAATAACAGTAATGCATACTTTGCAGGGTTATTGTAAGGATCACATGAGGTCCTGCAGGTAACAACGTTGTAAGTGGCTGGAACGTGGCACCTAGTAAGTGCTCAGTAAGGCCAGCTGCAGTTATAACCCATGTGGAACCTCCCACCCACCGCTCCATAAATGGTGACTCTGTGCTTCCCTTCCAGCCCCTGGATACCCTTGTTCCCTTCCGCCCGCCACCCCGTACTCCACAGGGCTTACGCTGATCAGACGCGGACTTGCTGGCAACCAAGACCTGGCTTTGCCCAGGAGGGAGTGGGAGTTCGTCCCTGAGCCCTCTGTACCTGGCCTCCTCGCCCACTTGCTACATGACCTTGGACAAGCACCATTAACTCTTTGGGCCTTGATCCTTCCTTTATAAATTGGGGAGGCAGAACCACACAGTCCCAGAGCATCCTGCCCATGCTGCTCTGTGGCCCAGGAGGGTCCCTGGCTCAGCCCACTGGAGGGGGTGGCAGGTTGGCAAGAAGAGAGGTGGGCCGGCTGCCCTGGGTAGGTGGAGCATCTGGGGCCTGAGCTGGCTGGTGGCCTGCCATTATGCCTGCCTGTACCTGTGGGTGCGTAGGAGGGCATGCAGGCCCGACTGGCTGGGCACTGACATTGGGGGAGGCTCAAGGACAATGACGTAGAGAGGGCCCTTCTTGGGGCCCTGGGAGCTACCACTCCAGCCGTCCTCCCCTGCTCTCCTCCCCTTCTCCCCAGGGCTTTCCTCCAGCAGTTCCTCCTTCCCCCCGTCCTTCCTCTCTCCTTCCCCTGCGTGGAGTCTCCCAGCATCTCCCCCTCTCTGCCTCTTCCACTTCTGTCATCTTGACCATTTTCCAGGGTGCTTTCTTCCTTCCTCTCCCTCTACAGAGGGGAGATTTCCCCCCTTCATCTGTCTCTCTGCTTCCTGAGGTTCCTCCTTTTTCCTTCCTGTGACGCGACACGTGTCCCCATTTCCCTGGCTCTTCCTGGCTTCCCCTGCTGCTCCTGAGCCCAGGTCTCCCACTTACTCTGCATGGCATGTCTAGTCTCCTTACAGCTTCTCGTCCCCTGCCTCTCCCACTTCAGAGTCCCTCCCTCCCCAGCATCCTGCCTCCCTTCTTCCAGTTCTTTGGTGCTTCTTACTCCTCCACCTGCCCCCACCCCTGCTGCCCTCAAAAGTTTCCTGGCCTCCTTCAGCTGATGGGGACAATCCAGGCAGTTTCTGTGGCTGGTGCTGCCACCTTGTACCTCAACAACCCACCACCCCTGTGAGTTGAGAAAAGGGGTCAGCCCAGGGCCCAGGGACTGGCAGTCTTGCCTCCTAATTAGCAGGAAGTAATTGCCTGGAAAAAAATTTCATTTAGAATGAGAAATCGAGACTCCGAGTGAGAGCCGAGCCCACTGATGGCCCCTAGGGAGCAGGAGGAGGGAAGCAGCCCAGGTCAGGGCCCCAGGAAACCCCTCAGGAGATGAAGGCCCCTAGAACCCCCTCTCTGGCTTGTTCCCAGGACCCCAGCCTTGGCGAGGAGGGCAGATAGCACTGGACTTGGGAGTCCCACCATCTTCATCCAAGTTCTGGCTTCACTCCTGTGTGACGGGGCGAGCCGCTTATTCCTTTGAGCCTTAGTTTTCCCTCCTGTAAAATCCAGCGAGGTCCTCAGTATCACGAGGGTTGATTTGGACAGTGGCTGTAAAAGCTCTTTGCAGACTGTAGAGTGCTGCAGGAGTGTGTGCATTCTGTCTCCTCCATGTGGCTCTCAGCTAAGAGGTGAGAATGGTGGAGAGGTGGTCCTGGAACCAGCTGAGGGTCAGCGAGGCTTCCAGCACAGGTGGATCCAGCTGAGCTGCAGCATTAAAGGCAGGCAGATACGGTTTCCCACGCCAGCCTCAACAGTCACCAGCTGCACCACCCCGAGTGGTCACCTCACCTCTCTGAGCCCTACTTTTGTCATCTGTAGGATGCTGATCATGATGTTTCCCCAAGGGCGTTGTAAAGCTAAATGAGATAATGTTGGCAGAGCTCTTGCCATAGTCTTGCCTGTAGTAAGTGCTCAATAAATGACATTGGCTATAGCGTCTACTGTAATTAAAGGCTATTATCTTCACTCACTGCCTGGATCCAGAGCAACTGTGATTTTGAGTGTTGTCTTCAGGTGGTTTTATTTGTTTTGCTTTTTCTTTAAAGGGGACTTTTTATACCCAGCGAGGTTAATATCAAGCAGCCCCTAGAAACACTAGCAGATCTGCTTCTCAGAGAGCACCCACCTGTGGGGCAGGGGGACAGGATGGGTTGCAGATGTCGCCTTCCCCTCTGACTCCCATTTTTTTCTAGGGAGGGGCTGTGGGCAGGTTTCTTATTTGAGTGGATGTGAGGTAGGGAGTCTGTGCCCTGGGGAAGGGACATTACAGGCCTTTGTGTTCCTCTTCATAGAACTGGCCCTGCAGTGGGAGGAAACCGGAAGAAGGGAGGAGGGAGAAAGGAGCTTCAGCTGGCCCAGGTTGGTCACCTGGGTTGAGTCTTCACTGTGAACTGGGCAGCACGGTGCCCCAAGGCCGCCGGCATGCAGCTGGACAGTGCGGAGCACGGGTGTTGGGCAGCACTGCAAGCTCAAAGCTCCAGGTGGCCCCGCGAGGGATGAGGGAGTGGTGGGGGCCGGGACAGTCTGCCACTTCTTCCCTATTCACCCAGTGCCACCACTGGGGACCTTCAGTGCTCCCGCTCTGACCGCAATACCCACACCAACCTCCAGAAGGTGGTATGGCAAGCTCCCATTGAGGGAATGGGATGTGGCATTTACAATGGCAGAGAGGCTGTTTTTACTCAAGTTGTACTGCTGACTGGGGACCTCACCCTGGAGTGGGGGGAGGAGGGAACTCTTAAGGTCAGTTGGTCCCTGAAACCCCACCATCACGTTTCATCTTAAGGCTGATCGGGGATGAATTGGCAGCGGAAGGTGGGACCACTATGTTGCAGTCCCGGAAAGGGTTCCAGCTGGTCAGATCCCGCTCTCCAGAGGTAGTGTAAAGGGTAGCCTGGAGCAGAGCCCAGTCCCAGAACTGAGTCTTGTTTCAGCACCGCGGACAGGGGCAGGCGGCTGGTTCAGCACCATGGACAGGGCTCGGGGTCTGAGTTCAGTAGCGCTATCCTAATAGTGATGCAAATAATAATCTGAATATGATAGAATGGCACCTCCGATAGGGAATCTCAGGTAGCCTATATTCTAACAAGGCGATTTAGGACCAGAGAATTGCATTAGTTGCCTAATGTCACACAGTCACAGTGACACAGTGGGTGGCAGATCCCCAGTGGTTTCTTTCCACCCATGACTCCCACAGACCAAATTCCCACTCATTAGCCCCCTCCTTCCTAAACACCTCTGGGAGCAGCTTCCCATAATGTTGCATCCCTAAGAGTTCTCAAGCTGACAAGGATTAAGTGTATCTCTGTGCCACCAAAACCCCAGGACAATAATCTGAATATTAGGATGCAAGACTCCTAGCCCCTGTGGCTTTCCTTGGGTGGGAGACTGTCGGAGCAGGACAGGTGACCAGGCCTGTAAAGAAGCCCGTAACTTGGGGGAGGGGAGCCTGAAGTCGAGACACCAACATGAGGAACTCTTAAGTGCTCTGAGATCCTCAAATAAAATATTGCTCACTATTCCCACCCCAGCTTCTTTGCAGCCGTGTATTATTAATAACAATAAGATGCTGATTTAGGCCAAGGCACAACGATGTATTATTCATAGGAGTAACTAGTGGTCAAGGCCTGCACTTAATCATCACACATCCCTGATCCTGCCCCCGCTCCGCGCTCCTGGTGGAGAGGCCCTCCATCTGAGCTCCTCCTTCCCTGCGCTCCTGCTGCTCTGATGGATGTGATTATTTCCATGACTGCCCAGGCAGCTCGTCAGCCTTGGGATGGGGTAGGTGGGAAGATGGCAGGTTCTGGGCTAACTTCTAGCTGGACACTCTTCAGCTTGGGCTCTCTGCTCAGAGCTGGCTCCTGGCCCTGTTCATCCGGAACGGCTTTGACCCTGATGTTCTGGACTCAGTAGATTTCCAGAGTCTGCAGAGGGTCTGTCTCCCTCTCCCCCCCTACTTTTGAGGCTAAAGACTGAAGCCACATGCACAGGCTTTCCTAAGCTGGGGATCGTGGGAGAGGGGGGTGGCTGTGATGAGGGGAAGGGGTCTCCGGGGAGAAGATACCTCCATCACCTCCATTAACCACGACAATGGATGTGAAACCCTTGGTAAACTCTGGAGCACTTTGTAAACTGTGCCGCACTGAGCAAATGCGAACCATTATTACCAAGGCTGGGCTCCCTGCTGGAAGAGAGCAGAGGTAGAGAAGGGGTGGATGGGGCCCTTGTAGCTCACCAGGCCTCGCTCTCTGATGAGGAGTCAGAGTGCTTGCGGATCCTGACGTGTCCCCATCCAATTTCTTGCTGGAACAGCTCCTGGCCCATCCAGATAATCCTTCATTCGCTGTTTACTCACTTGGCATCTTCTCTGAATCCTAAACCGTCTGCATCCAGCCGGCCTCTGCGGCCCCTGCCAGCACGCTCTCCCTCGCTCACTCACGCATTATCTGTTTTTATTACAGTCAAGGTTGAGGAGGCTTGCTCGTGCTAAGCCCCTATTTTCAGCTACTTGTAACTTTCCGAAACAATTCCCCTCAAGCCTCCTCTTTCCCCAGCCTTGTTCCCCCCCGGGTGAGGCCGGAGGGGTTGTGGACGCCTCCGCTGCTTTCTGAAGGACACTCAGAGAGACGGTCGGGAGCGCGTGGGGGTAGGGCCGAGGCCCAGCGTTCCCGGGATATGAGTATCTGGCTCTCTTTCCCTTCTTTTTCTTTTTTCCTTCTACCCGCCCATCTCATTTTCTTTTCTCCTGTAGCAAGAAATGAGCTGCCCCCATTCCCAAGGTGGGTGGCCGGGAGCGGGGAGTTTTCATGTGGAGAGAGGGCAGAGAATTCATCGTGACAGCAGGCCTGGCATTGTGCCCGGCTGCTGGCTGTCTGGGGTTCAGAGTTTAGCTCGTTGGTTTTCTGTTGCTCTCTCCCAACTATGCCTTTTTCTAGCTCTGTGTGTGTGTGTGTGTGTGTGTGTGTGCGCTGGGTCAGTAGGAGGAAGGGAGGTGGGATGGGCACCACATCTGTACCCCGCTTCCCATGCCCAAATAGCCCTGGGGCTGGTAGGCTCTGCATCTGCAAATGCCCTCCCGCCTCGCTCCATTTCCAACTGCTCAGCAGAAAAGAAGGAAGACCAGGGTTGGACGTGGAGTCTGTCGGACCCCAAACTGTGCAGCTGTCACTCCATTCCACGCCCCCGGGGCTGAGCCCTTTTGAAACAAGTCGCTCCAAGGAGAGCAGGGAAAGAAGAAGGACTCTGAGGGAACACAAAGTAAAGAGCAGCAGGGAAAGGGGCTTCCACTTCCCCGAGAAGCCTGTGGCCCCAGCTCTCACTGCTTTCCACCTGGAACATCATCCTGCAGCCGGCAAGGGATGGGTCGGGGGCGGTGCTGGGCAGGATGTGTCCTGTGCAGAATCAGGTGGGAGGAGGTGGCGTCAGGATGGGACTGTGCTGGCAGATGTGGTCCCAACCACCTCCAGCATCACTCTGCATTATCTCCGAAATAGTCCTTGCGCCCATCAACACAGCAGAGACAGGGCCCTGGGCAAGCCCTCAGGCACCCCACCCTCCTCTTCTGCTCTCTGTCCAGCCTCAGGCGCTCCACCTCCAACCTGTTCCCGGTCTGGTGGAGGGAGGGGGGGGGCCTCGGGGAAGCTGTGCAGTGGGGAGAGGGACCTCTGAAATGTTTGGGGGGACTTGGGCGTGGCTCTCTGATAAAATTCTCGGGGAAGTGCAAGCCCTGTCCCCCACCGCTCTTTATTTTGTATTCACTCCGCGTCTTCTCTTCCTGCTCTCCTTGGAGTGACGTGTTTCAAGGCTCAGCTCCAGGGGGTGGACCAGAGTGAGAGCTGCCGGGTTTGGGGTCTGACAGACTCTATCTCTCTTCTGCTGTGTGCTCTCGGGCAGATAGTTAACCCTTCTGAGCCTCGGTTTGTATTTTGTGAAATGAGCATGGGAATGTTTTCCTTCAGAGAGGTACTAAGGACTGTGATATGATTCAGTGTTGAGTGTACATTGGTTACTATGACTAAAGGCACTTGGGAAGGAGACTAAGGCCTGGGATCTGGGGATGCCCACAAGAGGGGAGCAGTCTAGGTTGGGAGGATGTGTGGGGTGATGGAAGGGCTGGATATGGGGAGTGTGCATGTCACCATCTGACAGCATGAGAGCAAGTTAATTCTGGGGGGCAGAGCACATGTGCACAGATTTCCAGCATGTCCTGCAGCTTCCGTGTATTGTGTCCTGGACTGTGGACAATGAGAAACTCCACGCAATGGGGAGACAGGATCTTATCCCATTGGCCCTGCCATGGAAACAGGACTACCCCCAAGAAAAGGGGGGGAGGGTAGGCAGTTAATTCAAGTTTGGAGAGGGAAGAGACTGCTGTGAATGCATGTCATCCGGGAGAGCTTCCTGGAAGAGGTGGGCTTACTTGGGGCCTTGAATAACTTCATGCACTTGTTCAGCACTTATTTATCCAGCCTCTCCTGTGTCCCAGAACTTGGGCTACAGAGATGAGTGATCTGGGGGTCTCAGTCCTCCAGGTGCTCCCAGGGAGGGAACGAATTATTAACCCAGGGAAGAATCGCCATAGTGACAGGGGAAGTATCAGGAAATATGGGAGGGAATGAAGGCCATCTCAGTCTAGGGATCTTGCGGGTAGGGAATAGAAGGAAGGGCAGTCCAGGCCGAGGGAGGGGCGTATGCAAAGCCTTAGGGAGGAAAGATGGTGGCCTCCGTGAGGGAAGGAGAAAAGTGGGGCGTGGCCATGCTACTACAGAACGTGTCACACCCTTCGGCTCCGAGAAAGCTGCTACAGCTGAGGTGAAGGACAGGCTCAGGTGGCCTCACTGCTCCATGCCTGCCTCTCCCTCCGTGAAGCAGGAGCCATAGCGGCACGAGGCTGTGCGGATGACACAGACGGTGCCTATGTACCCCCGGACAAAAGGCACGTGCTCAGTTAACGGGGACTGCGCTCTGATCCTGACAGGGCCCCAGCAGCGGGGGTCAGCGCTTGTTGTCATCATTGAAAAGTAAAGCACTTGGACCCAGAATGGACCATTCCAGGGTCACTGGCCAGGGCCAGAGGTGGCACTGGAACCCTGGTCATCTGCCTCCAAGTCTGCTTTTTGTCCCACTGTTCTGCCTCAGAAGGACAGGCGGAATTGGAGTAGACCGACAATAGGCCTGGGGAGAAAATTTCAGGTTAGGGGACGTGCATGAGTACCCAGACCCCCCGTGGACAGCAGATGGGCTGGGCATCTGCTCATGGCCATGGCCACCCATGACCATGTGCGTGTGTGCGCACACGTGAGCATGGGTGTTTGTGCAAGGAGTGAGTCTCCGTGGCTCAGGTGGGTATGTGTGTATGCATGGGTGTCTGTGCGTGTGTATGTGTGTGAGTGTGAGCATGGGTGTCTGTACCAAGGGTGTCTCCATGACGTGTGCACACGTGAGTGTGTGAGAGAGAGAGCCATGGGTGTCCGTGTCTGTGGCCTGTGTGTGTGCAGCTGCTCCCCTCTGGGTCCCCTCGCGTTCCCCTGGGTGGCTGCTGAGCTTGCTCACAGAAGCCCTATCTCTCCCCAGCAGCTCCCCGGGGCATCCCAGCAGCCAGCAGGCCTGCTTGATTCTGTTCATCCATAAATCATGGCTTGCTGAGGAGATGAGAAAAAATTGGGAGTGGGGGCAGATCCCCGGCAAGGGACGGGGTCAGGTCTTCGGTTCACACCTGAAAGCAGCCTGGCTTCCAGATGTCACCCCCGCCCCCACCCCCCATGCCTCAGCCCTTCCCACTCCTTCCATCGCCATTCACAGATTCTTGCTCTTGGTCAAGCCCTGGCCCAGGTCCTGAGTCAGGGACTGGGCTGGGGCGGGGCATAGAATTGAGGAAGACGTGACCCCTGGCCTCTGCTGTCCTGCAGGGAAAAATAGATATGGATCTAGTTCAGTATTTCATCCAACAGTCATTGACTGCCAACTCCGTGTCCCCAATGCCTCATACCGAGCAAGACGTGGCGATGCTATGATAATAACTGGCGTTGATTGCCTGCTTACTCTGTGTCGGGCACTGTGCTAAGCACGTTGTGTGTGCTAATTCCTTTGAACCTCACCATAGTTCTACGAGGCCTGTACTCTTATTAGTCCCCATTTACAGGTGGGGAAACCAAGGCATGCGGAGATTTGGTCACGTGGCTTGACAGAAGAAGAGCCAGAATTTGAGCCCAGACAGTCTGGCTCCAGAGCCCTGGCACTTAGTCAGTGCACCTCAAAGCAGGGCAGGCACGATGTGAGCGGAGCTCAGGGGCAGCAGAAGTTAATTCCTACTGGGAAGATTATGGAAGGCTTCCTGGAGGAGGTGCTTTCCATCTGGGTCTAGAAAAATCAGGAGTTGTCAGGCAAAGCTGGGCATGAGGGAAGAATGGAAGGGGTCCTAGCGTGTGTGTGAGAGAGAGGCTCTCAAACTGTCACTGCAGCCTCTCCCGTCTCTCCTCTCCCATCTTGTTCGGGTGACAAGTGAGATAACACATATAAGCATTGAACATTCAACAAATATTTACTGAGTGTCTCCTGTATATCAGCCTGTCACGGAGGATCCTGGAATAAGCAAAGCAGACATGGCTGCTGCCTTTCTGGACCCTGTAGTCTGGTACACAGTAGATGCTTAATAAATGGTAGCCTCTAGTATTAGCATTATTCCTAGAGGCCTCCTCATTCATTCTTTCAACAAGCATTTATTGAGCACCTTCTATATGCTTGGCTCTGTCCTGGGTGCTGGGAAGACAGTGGTGGCCAGGAGAGCTGGCGCGCTGGAGGGGGACTGTGTGTGAGCATCTTGTCCACCCTCAGAGGCGGGCCGCCTCCTGGAGCTTTACCCTGAGAGCCCCTTGGGGAGTGGCATGGTTAGGCTTTGACCACAGGACCTGGCAAAGCCTATAGGACTCTGTTAGATGATCATTAATCAGCTGGCATGCCCCCCACAGGCATGGGCACAGGGGCAGCCACGTGCCTGAGCTCACATGTCACTCCCAGGACATGTTCACTCCCCTGGGAGTGAACCCAGGAGGCCTGGTTCTTCTTGCTCCCAGCTCACCTTGCCTCCCGGGTCCCCCGATGTCATCTGTCTGCCCTTGTCTGCGTCTCAGCCCCGGGGACCCAGGATGTCTCCTCTGCCCAAGGGTAGGTCGTGGAACCCAGCTCTGTCCAAAGGCTGACGAGGGCTGCAATATTTCCTTTCCCCAAATGTTAATATGCTGACGTTAAGAGGACTTGAAACCAGGTATGTCATCGGAGAAAGGGTTTAGAAGGGCCGGGGCGGCTTTGCCTGGAGAAGACTGGAAGGGGACATGAGAGCTGTCGGCAGGGATTTGGAGGCCTGTTGAGTGGCAGAGGAAGCCTGCTTGTTCCCAGCAGCTCCGGAGGGCAAGCTTGGGGCCGTGCGGGAAAGTTCTAGAGAGACAGATTCAGCACAGTGCAAGGCAGAGCAGCCCGTCCCTAGCAGTGCCCATCCATGGAGGGCCTGAGTCCTGCAGCAGCAGCTTCCTGTCACCAACAGGGCCACCTGGGGGTTCGCGCACTGATGGGGCCTGACCCGTGACTTCCGAGGGTCCTTCCAGCCGAGACGGGGGCTCCGTGCTCTGGGGATGGTTTCCCGCTGGCTGGCAGGTGAGAACATGCTCGTTCCCCTCGACGGCAACATCGCGTGCTGGCCGAGCGCGTCCTGTTACTTGTTGTGTTCACAGCATCAGTGCAGTTCGCAATGACAAGCGTGTGTTTCGCCCGAGCTTCGTGAGCTGTCCGCGGGATGCTGGGGCATCTGCGGGAGGGGTCAGCTGCCTGAGAGACGGTGGCATCCACCCCTGTTGTGTTGTTGCTGGGGACCTCAGGGCCACCGAGCCCAGCAGGGGGCTCAGCGTTCCCAACAACACAGCCCTTTTTCCAGTCGTCTGCAAAAGCCCCGGCTGTGAAACGGAAATGATGCTGCTTCGGTTGAAGAGGACGTGTGGGACCACAGCCTCATCTGCTCAGCATCCACCTCCGTATCGCTTGATAAATTGCTGGGAACCCTACGCGTTCTCAAAAGCACACGAAGCAAAGCGTATAGCTCTGAGCCAGACTGGCTCTGCCACCTGCTATCTGAATGACCTTAGACAAGGTAACTTGGCCCCTCTGAGCCTCAGCTTCCCCATCTGTAAAATGGGGATAATCGTAGTGCTTACTCCCGTTGTTGTGAGGACTAAGCTGTTACCTCGCGTGGAGCACCGAGAACACCTGCTTGGTGGCCGTCAGAACGAGGAAGGGTCAGCCCGGGCACAGGTAAGGCACCGGCCTCTGAGAAGATGAGGGCCTTGCCCGTGGCCACAGGACTGGCAGAGGCCAGAATGGGGCCTCGGCCCCGTTCTCCGCGACAGCAAGCGGGGTGCTCGTTCTGCATGCCATGGAATGCTGATTGCTTACATGGAAGTCCCCTGGGTGTCCAAGGACCAGTCAGAGGGTGCCCCCAGTTCTGGGAGTGACAGGCTCTGTCCTCAGGGTCTCTCCAGCTTAAAGCAGAGGTTGAGGAGCAGCTTTTGAAAAGGACCTTATTTGGCAAAGAGAGTAGGGAACTCCTGGGAGGTGACCCTTTGGAGAACTGCCCCGTGATTAAGAGGAGTGTGTATGTGTGTCTGTGTGTGTGGATGTGGGAGTGGAGAAACCCACTCAGAGTGTAGGCTCTTGTCACAGCGACATGGCTGCCAGGTCATGAGCTCGTTAACACCCCCTCTGAGCCCGCGCCTCCCCCACTAGCACACCTTCTGTGGCGCCGAACACAGCAAGCCCCTTCCCATCAGGCCCTGCTCTCGTCACCAGCCCGCTCTCCACGCTTCACTCCGCATAACCTGGTCCAACGCCTCAGACAATGTGCCCGACCCTCCTCACCGCCTCCTTGCCTTTGCCCTCGCTGCTCCCTCTGCCCAGAATGTCCTACCTCACCTCACCCCCACCCCCCAGACCACACCAGATACCGTCTCCACCGGGAAGCATTCCCAGACAGCTCCCTAGTCCAGCATCACGTCTTCATTTGTGCTCCCAGGGCCCTCTGTTTGCACCTGAGACCAAAGCAACGCCAGTGGCCCCCGTAATCACACCTGTCTGTCGAGTCCTATAGACTGGATGCCGTTTTTACCTTCACTTGAGGGAGGAGAAAATGGAGGCACAGTGGTTAAGACACGTGTCTAAGGCCACACAGCTGTTAAGAGGCAGAGGCTTGTCAACTGTAGTTGAAAAATAAATTTAAAAGACTATAAATGTTAAAAAGTCACTTTTAAAATGAGACAGAGGCTGTACTCACACTTGGGCCTCTCCTCTGGCGCAGGGCCCAGCAGAAGTGAGGCGTGCCGGAGTGTGGTGGGTGGGGTGATAATTTATCGTTTCAATTTGAACATTTCACCTCAAATGTCATATGGTGTGCTTGAGTGTGATATTGTTATGTTACAGAATGACATGCTTACGATTTTTTAAGAAAAGATTTTGTAAAAAAAACAAAAAACAAAAAAAGGGGGGTGTTATTTCTGCCGGACCCTGTATCTTGGCGTCTGGAGCCCCAGGCTGGAGGCCTGCCGCTCACTGGTTCTGGGGCGCCCGCCCGATATGCTGAAGAGTAATTAGCTGGATTCGTGCCTGTCTCCAGGGCTTCGTGGTAGATTCTCAATAGACAGTGGTTGAAGAAAGCTCATCTCGAGAATGGAATTTACTTTATTGAAAAGGGGAAAGGTGCCGGGTCAGCTGCTGTCCCAAACCTCCCCCTCCCCCAGACCCTTCCAGAGGGGCAGGGGCAGTTCCTGTGGAGAGAGCTGGAAGCAGTGCGGGCCCCTTCCCAAAAGACACACTTGCCTGTCTTCTTACCATACAGCCTTGAGTCTTGGGGCCCTAGTGACATACCCTGTGGAATTCTGGCCGTCACTCTCCCCACTCACCCCCCCGCCCCCCGGCCCAAGCCTGGAGTTTGAAGATGGAGGCCTCCCCTTTGGCCTGAGAACTTTGGCAGATGCGTTCCTCTGCTCGGGTATGGGAGGGGCAGGACCAGTTCTTCAGTGTCGGCAGGTTGTCCGGGTGCAGGAGCTCCCAGGTGTGGGAGCTTCCTGGGGGCTGAGGCTGTAGACTCAGGACAAGAGGAGATGTCACTGGCCTGACAGGCAGGTAGATGGGGGACAGGTAAGGATGGCCTTTTCCCACCACTGGGAGGCTCAGGAAATTGGGAAGGGGGGCGGCAAGCAGGATTCTGGGGAGAGTGCGTGGTGAGCCAGGTGCCCGGGGTGCTGGAGCGGTGATGGGAGGGAGCCCTGAGGGTCCTGAGAGCTGGGGGTGACCCTGGGCCCTCCTCCTGGGGCCCCACAGCAAAGGGAGAGAGACAGGAGCCGAGAAGCTGAAACCACGGGAACCAGGACCAGACAGCTATTGTCAACTCTTAATTACCGTCATCACTGGCACCGAAGAGCCCACGCAGGCTCCGCTGTAAATAAACAGCATCTCCTTGACTCTAGGACGCATCCCGCTGCACACATATTTACAAAGACACGCGTGATCTGTGCCGTTCGGCTGGACTCCCCCACACGGTCATTGCTGGTCAGGCTGTGCCTTCCTTACGTTTGGTTTGGGCTCGTGTGTACAACCACCTGTGAGAAGGCAGGGAGGAGGTTTGGTTCGCGTTGCAGGGGAGAAACCTGGCCATGAGACTCGTCCAAAGCCGCACGACCAGCAAGAGGCAGGGTCTGCCCGGAAACACGGACTTTTCCTCCCGGGGCAGATCCGTGAAGATTTCCGTTCCTGGAGTACCGGACTCCTGAGCTCTTGGAATGGAAGCTGCTCACAGGGAGGCCCCTGCGAGCATTTAGGAGATCGCACCATGCACCCGGGGGGAGGGGGGGATGGGGTGTGCAGAGGCCAGCTGGGTGCACTTCCAGCCCAAGGAAAGCTGGGCTAAAAGGGGAAAAGGGCTGATCAGAGGGTACCCGAGATTTCCTCTTTGACTCTATGTGGCTGCTGAGTCTTGGCCAGACACTTAGGAGGGTTTGTCAGTGCCTATAGGACAGATGTCCTCAGAGGGATTGCAAGAGCTAATAATAACCCCTGGGCAAATTCAGCTAGAGCCATGGCTCGGAGTATGGGATGGGGGGCGTGGAAAGAGTCCTGAGCAGGAAGGCCTGGTAGAAGCAGGGGCTCCTGTAGAGGGATTTGCAGGGCCTGCAGAGCCTGGCTGAGCTAGGGGCACACTGGCTTCTCCATCTGAGGATGTCAAGTTTAGGGGATGGAAAAGATCCCGTGGGCTCACACAGGGCCCATGCAGGGAGAGAACAGGAGAGATGTCAACCGGCTCAATTCCCCCATTTTACAGATGAGGAAACTGAGGCACAGAGAGGGGAAGAGCCTTCCCAGGATCAGCCGGTCAGGCTCAGAGTTACCAGTGTGGGGACCAGATGGAAGGGTAGGGTGGGTGTTCTAGGGGCCCTGGGCTGAGAGAGGGTGGCTGACCCGGGCCAGTGAGGGTCTGACCTGTGCATGTCCTCTCCAGGGGCGCCCACCCGCGATGTCCTGCTGGTTTCCGCCATCATCACCGTCAGCCTTAGCGTCACTGTCATCCTCTGCGGCCTCTGCCACTGGTGTCAGCGCAAACTGGTGAGGCTTCCGAGGGCCCTGCATCCCATCCTCCCCCCCCAATTACAGGCTCACGAACGCTCTTAGGGTGCCTGCAGGTGACCTACCTGCCCGCATCGTCAGGCACCCTAGCGTGGAAATTCACACCGCACGTGCTCACTCCTAGGTGTTGGCCCTGTATGTGTGTGTATACACCTAGAGCTACACACCTAGGGACACCTATCGTGGATAGACATGGGTCTCCGGAGCATTCTCACGCACGCAACTCCACGCACACGTGCCCCACCTCCAGCTACGAGAGCCGCAGGCACACACCCGCAGACTGAGAATCCAAACGCCCCTCCACTCGCTGCCCTCCCCCAGGGCAGGGCGTGGCCAAGCCGGGTAACCGGCCAATGAAGCAACTGCGCCCACCCTGCCCCGCCCCTAGCGCCTGAACATTCATCCTGCTTCTCCCGGTTTGTACAAGCACAAACGGCTTCTTTTCATTTTTAACGAGGGCTGAGGAATTAACGAGCAGGATTAGGCCCTCAATAAGTAATGAGACCGTCAGGAGGGACATTCATCACCGGGGGCGCGGGGAGGGGGAGCTGGGCTGAGCCGCCCTCCCGCAGTACGCAGCTCCTGGAGGGCGGCTGCCCCAAGAGACCCTGACGCATTCCCTGCCCTGCCGCCCCAGCCCAGAAGTGCGGTGGGGACTTTGAGGAGATGCATGGGGACACCTCCGAAGGTGGGCCAGGAGCTGTCCCATGTGTGGGGCCTTACCTGGGGTTAGGTGTAGAGGGGTCCCTAGGAGCCCCATTCCCTCCCAGCCCAGCCACAGAGGGGCCTTAAGGACAAGGGGGGACGGCTGTGGCTGTGGACATTGTGTGTGTTTGGGCGGGGGGGGGGGGTGCTTCACGCCCCACTCCCATGAAAGAGAAGGGGCAGATGCCCCCAGGGAGGACCCAGAATGCTTCCTTCAGGAAGGGCAAACTCAGGAATTGGCATGTGACTCTGTCCGGAGACACAGCTTCAGGCGGTTCCTTCCTGTGGGGAGCAGCCTTGGAGACGCAGGCCCTGCCCGACCGAGGAGTGTGTGTGAGTGTTTGCAGGACCGGCTGCTCCCTGCATGCAGGTGGAGCCAAGCTGGCCGCCCTGCATTGTTCCTGGATCTCCCGTGGCTGCGTCTGTCTTAGAATTTCAGGGGAGGGGGAGGGTGGGACTGGGCCACGTGCCTGTGGATGCAAGTGTCCTGGGAGGCGTGGGACTGGCTGAGCACACTGCAGCCCTGTATCTAGTCAGGCCAGTCAGGCTGCCTGTGTGTGCTGGGGGCAGGTGAAGGTGTGTGAGCAGGTGCTGCTGGTGACCTTGAGTGGGGGGCCTTTGTGTTGCCTTTGAGGGTACTGGTGTGGGAGTGTGTGTCTGTGCCTCCTGCACAGTGAGATGTGGACAGTCTCCTCAGATCCGTGAGCGAGCTGATGTGCCCGTCTGTCCCATTGTCCCAGCTTCCCCTGGTAAGTGCTGCAGCGTGTGTGCGCGTGTGTGTGCGCGCAGCGAGAGCCTCATCCCACCCCCACTCACCTGGGGACAGGAGTGCAAAGGTAACAGCTTTGGTAGCAGGTGGGCAGCTGAGAGATGCGCCCTGTCCCTGGCCTCAGCCCCCCTCCCCGCCTGAGGAACTTCCCCAGGGATCCAGACCACAGTCTGTCCTTTTGGACTTGCTCCTCAGAGCTGCCCAAGCCCTCAACCCTGCTACCACCCTCCCCTCCCCTGCCACCCCCTCCCCCGAATTGCAGAAGCCAGGAAGCTTTTTGCCCAGACTGCCTCCATGCTCCGTGGAAGGGGCTTTCAAATGCCCCCACACAGTTGCTGGGCTCTCCTTGCCGCCTGTCCCCTCGGCAGCAGTGACGTGATACCCTGACAGCCCAGATCCCATTTCCAAACATTAATAACTTCCTTAATCTCCAGCTGGCTTTTTCCAGATCAGCCTCCAATCCCCTCCCTGCCCAGCAGGCTGGTGGCGTAGGCTCCTCTGGAGCCACCTGACATCTGCTAGACCCCGCCTGGGGTTCCTGTCCTTGCCCCTTTAACTTCCCCCAGCCCCCCAAGTCACGTCCTGTTCCGATGCCTGCCCCCCATAGCACCCCAGTTCCTGCTGCAGTGATAGTTTTAGCCTGAGGGGAAGGTTCTCTGACCCATGGGAGAAGGAGGAGCAGCCGTGGGTGAACCGGGGGCCAGCTCACCCCAGCCCTGCTTGGCCTCGGGGAAGGACAGCCGACCAGCCTTAGAAGAGGGTGCTTGGGGCAAGTTCCCTGCCAAGACTAGGAAGAAAGAGGAGAGAAGGTGAGGGGTGGGGTTGGGGGCCCTCAACAGGGGCCCCACACGGCCTGAAATGCTAGAGAACAGTGGAGGTGGGGCTCCTGTCTGAGGGTCACCCCAAGAAGGATCTTTGGCCACCATGGAGAGGCTCTAGGCTCTGGTCATCCCAGCTGAAACTAAGAATTGTTTGGGATTTAAACTTCTGGGTGATAATGGGAGGGATCAGCGTTGGAGCTGAGAAAGGGCAGCTTTTGTGGACCCAGAGGACCCAGCAGCTCTGGTTTTTAACTCTTAAAGCTCCAGCTGAGAGGCCACAGTCTCAAGGCTGAGACCTCAGGGCGGGTGGCACACCAGAGGAGCACTTCCGCTGGATGGTTTTGAGAACTGCTGAGCACCAGCTTCCACACCAAGTACTCGAGGCCACACAGTCCCCGTCCTTGGGGGTGATGTCCCCCCAGGTGTGGGAGGTGAAGTAAATAAGGAGTGAAAGAATAATATCTGCGATGAGAGGCTTGAAGCCTGAGGACCCTGGAGCTCATCCCGTGACACCACACCCTTCAGAGAGGCAGCCAGAGAGGGCCGGAGACTTGGCCAGCGTGACACAGGGAGTGTGGGGCTCTGCTCAGACCAGGACCCTGGCGCCCCTGAGACTTAGGGGTGCTGAAGGTGGAATGAGGGCTCACCCCTGACTCCACACACACCCCCTCCAGGGGAGTTCCACTGCCACTGCCCCAAACAGGTGGCCCCGTGCCCGGGAAGGGGCTGCGGCTGGCACAGCGCCAGGGAGCACGGCTGTGCGGCCTTTATTTGGCTTTGGGGAGAATGGAATAATGGACTGTAGTGGCTGTGGTGTCGGTGCCCGGTGCCCACGACTGGGTGTGGGGAAATGTGTGTGTGCCCCCGCTGGGCCAGGATCGGCCAGTGCCCAGTGGGAGAACGGTCAGTGGGGGCAGCCGCAGCCCCTGCACAAACCCCATTCCCCCACCACCCACACCGGCCCTGGGCCGGGCCCGGGCCTGTGGCCCATGGGTGCACTGGGGATGCTTGGTGGCAGCCAGGAATGTTAATGGTGCCAGGCTCTGCATGAGCTAAATTTAGAAACCCAAACCAAGAAGGTGAATGGTGCTCACCTTCCGGGCAGCAGGCCCAGTCGCCGCCGCAGCCGGGGCCCCTCTTCCAGTCAGGGCCCTGGCAGGCCCGCCCCGTTCTGCTCTGCCCCTCCCTCACCCACCGACTCGTGCTGGTGTGAGGGACCCCAGGGGTGCCAGTGGGCAGCCTGTCTTCCTAAGGCTGCCTTCTCACAAGGGAGCGTGCTCAGGCCCTGCCCTGCCCCCCAGCCCCAGGGCACGAGGACCCTAGGGAGCCCCAGGCTGTGAGGGGCACAGCCTGGGTAGGACTGAGCACAGGCCTCCACCCGCCCCCGTGGCTCACGTCACTGGCAGCCACTGGCCACTGCCAGCCTTGCCCTGCAGGATGCCACCCCCACCATCTGGGGGCAGTGACATGGCCAGTGTGACGTGGCCAGTGTGACGTGGCCAGGCGCCTGAGAGCCATCTGTCTGTGGCAGAGGGAGATATGTTTCTGGGAGTCTGGCCAGGGCCCCAGGAGACAGGAGGACAGGAGAGGCCCCATTCCTGGGGTCAGGGATGGAGTGCAGGTCAGGGGGGTGGGCAGGGCAGGGCAGGTCTCAGGGCCTGATGAAGCCCAGAAGCTGCCAACCAAAGAGCCGGTGTCGGAGCAGCTGACACTCCTCATTGGTGACAGCTTCACACCTTGGCCCCTGACCCTGTTGCCAAGGCGGGGCTCCAGTCTACCCCCCTTCCCAGGGGGTGGGGGGGGCCCTTTCTGGGGAGTCAGGGAGGGCACAGCCCTTGTGCGGGAGTGACGGGGTGCTCTCTCCATAGGGCAAACGCTACAAGAACTCCTTGGAGACGGTGGGCACGCCAGACTCAGGGCGTGGGCGCGGCGAGAAGAAGGCCATCAAGTAGGTGCCAGCCTCAGAGTTCGGGGTGGGGGTGCGCAGGCGGCCCAGGTGGGAGGAGCCCCTGCCCCTCTCCAGATCTGGCCCCCCACACACCTCATGCCCTGCTCTCTCCCGACCCCGCACACTCCCTGCACCTCGGGGGGGCTCCAGGGCTCCACCTTCTCTGCCTGTGCCCCCCAGACCCTCACAAGGCCCCAGGGCCCGCTACCCCACTTTCTGGCTGCTCTCCCAGCACTGTTTGCCCCCTCTCTCGACCCTGGTTGCTGGTTCCTCCATCCCACCCTCGCATCACACACACCATGCCCACCCGCCGCCCGGCTCCTCTGCTCCTTTCTCAGACCCCATCGGTGTTCTCAGGGTGACCTGGAGGGATGCAGCCCAGTGCTGGGCTGCTCCGGGGAAGCTGGTAAGGGGGAAACTCTCCCCTCCCCCATGCCCCCATCGCCCCCATCCCCACGGAATGTCTCACTGCCTCTGAGTTACGTGGGTTTCTCCATGTTGCTCGAACAGGCCTTTCAAGTAAGCAGGTCTGCCTTCCGCTGTGGCCTACCTGGGCCAGCCCACTGCCGGGGGTGCTGGGAGACACCATAGAAGTCCCCCTACCCCTTGCTGGGAACGGGGGGCTCTCTCCAGAGGGCTCTGTGCCTTCTGACCAATGGCCCTGACCCCTTCCCCTGCTGCGCCCAGGCCTTCGCTGGGCAGCTGTCAGGCCGAGGTAGGGCCAAGGGTCCCTCCGTCTTAGCCTGCCAGCTAAGGGCAAGCACCCCCAGCCTGCCCCAGCCCCCCTTCAGCCCCCTTCCCACTGCCTAGTCCTCCCTGCCCTTCCCTGGTCGGTCTTTCTCCCTTTCTCTCTTCCTCCTCCCCCTCTTCCTTTCCCCTGCGCCTGAGGGAGTCCCTCTCTGCCCTCCTCACCCCCTCCCCTCTTTTCATCTCTCGCTCTGACCCTGTTAGGGGCCTTCACAGAAGCTGCCAGCCTGCCAGCGTGTGTCTGTGGGGGGCGGGTTAGTGGAGGGGCGGGCCAGGCCCAGGCTGGGGGCAGGGAGGAGGCTCGAGAGGAGGCCACGGGAAGCCTTTGAAGCTGGGTTTGGTTGCACACTCTCCAGTCTTCAAAGCCAGAGCTGGCAGGTCTCTGGGGGCTGTTACAGAGCCTGGCTCCAGGCTTTCTGAAGGCAGAGGGGCCCTGTGAGAGAAGCCTGGGACCAGCCCAGCACCTGTGCCGCCTTCAGGGCAAGCCCTTGAGTTTGCAGCCGTGGTCTGGGGGAGGGCGCCTGGCTCTGCCAGGGGACTATAACCTCCCTGGACAGGGGAGTATGTGGCAGGACCAGAAGTCCTAGAAAAGGTCCACCAGGGGAGATGGGATTCCCCACAGGGGTTGGGCAGGCAGCAGGGCCAGCACCGTGAGGGCTCTCTAAGACAAAGCGAGGGTAGCAGTGGGCTGCCCCCACCCCCCGCCTTTCTGTGGCCCATGCCTGCCCCACCCTGCTGAGCTGGCAGACCCTCTACCCCAGGAGGAGGAAGCCACTGTTTCTGCATGTCCCAGGTTCCTCGGCCTTTGCCTCTTGCCAGGGCCCAAAGCCAGGCCTGACCCAGTGCACAGGCTCCCCAGGGCTGACGACCTTCATTAAAGCGATCGGCTTGTCAGAAGTCCTGGGAAGATGCGTTCTTCAGCAGCACTTCCCAAACTGTGTTCCTCAGAGCCTTTGTGCCCCGGAAATGATTCATAGATACTCTGCAAGTCAAGGGTTTCATGGCCAACTGAGTGTGGGAAACACAGCCCACGATATTCACTGGTGCCTTAAAGGCCCCGAGAAGTCCTGCGTTGAAGCCACCGTGTTTCACAAACCTACTTACAGATCCTCCTTCCCAGCACTGCAGCCGAGAACCTGAGGGACCTTGGAGCTCCTTGGAACACAGGATGGGAGGACAGCCTGGCGGTGGTGAACCTGGGGTGGATCTTTCTCTCCAGGACCTAGGGTTGGATGGCCCTTGATTTTGGACATCGGAAGGGGGCAAGGGGAGGGAGGCCTTCCATCTCTGCTCCATCTCTGTTGCCCTCGAGAAGGGAGACTAAGGGATGTCTCTGGTGACAATAGGGTCTTCCGTCCAGGGAACCTCTCCAGGGAGGAGCCTCCTGCTACTGAGGGCCTGTCCCACCTCTCCCACTCTTGGTCACCACTGCCTGTGAGTTGGCTCAGGGCTTTGGCTTTGAACCTGGTCACAGTGTCCTGGTGAGACATTTCCAAGGTGTCCTATGGGCAGAGACTGTCCAGACCAGGGAGGTCCAAGGGGACCCATGGTGGCTGCTAAGCTTCTCTCTGTCTTTCTGTACTTGGTTGTCTACTGAGATTGAGAACTGAAGTCAAGGTCAGATTTGTTTTTGGCTCCTGGGGTTTCCAGGCCATGACTTCTGGCAGCTGAGGCTTCTGCTGCCTGACTCCCATGGAAATTGCCACATTCTCTGTGCTTCCAGCATGTCTACGTCCATAGGACATATTGAGGAGCAGAGGGCGTGGGGAGGCTGGGGCAGAGGTGCCCTTCCAGGCCAGGTTGCCCAGCCAGGGACATGCTGAGGGTCCGAGGCTGGGTCTGGCTATTGTCCCTCAAAGAGGGGCAAGCTCCCTTCATACAGGCCCCAGTGCAGAGGACCTGAAGGGCCCCTGTCACACCCTCAGCAAGGTCAGAGGCCTGGAGATGCTCCCCTTTTCTGGGGAGGGGGTGACCGAACCATCATATTGGCAATGAGCAGAGGGTCTCCACCTCGGCTGAGATCCCACCCACCTCCTGTGATGGACCTCTGGCCAGTGGGAGGAAGAGAAAGAAGGGGCTGCTCAGTGGAGGTGGATGAAGAGGGAACCTTGGGGTCCAGAATTGCAGCCTCTGGCCCACCATGGGACAGATGACGACTTAGCAGTTGCAACCAGCCTCCTGGCGTGACAGACAGGGAGACTGAGGCCACAGGAGGTGGGGCCCAGGAAGTTGGCAGCAGGGTCTGATCTACCTTTCAGCTCTTTCTAGCCAGAAACCAGCGTCCTCTCCTCCTCCCGTCCTCCACTGCATCCCCCAGGGCTGCCCCCCAGGCCCTCCCCCTCCCCTCCCCGCTCACCATCTTTCTCTCTCCCACCAGCTTCCCAGGGTGCGAGACTCCAGTCACCCTTCTGCAGCTTGCCTCCTCTCTGCATGGGCTTCTCCCGCCCTCGAGTGTGTGTGTGTGTGCGTGTGCACGTGTGTGTGTGCCTGTGCAAGGGGCGCTGGCCAGGAGCCCGCCTGCCTCTCTTCCTCCCGCAGGAGCCAACCCCGGCCCATCCTGCCCTCTGTGTGCCCAGACCGGCCCCTCTGCCCCCCGGAACTGGCCATTCTTGTTTCTCCTTGTATCTCCCTGTTTTCTCCCCTCTCTCTCTGCCCCTCCAGCGATCTAGACAGAGACTTTTGGAATAACAATGAGAGCACAGTGCAGCAGAAATGGAGCTCCTACCCTCCCAAGGAGTTTATTCTAAACATTTCACCCTACGCCCCTTATGGCGACCCACGACTGTCCCTCAAGTGAGTGACTTTACCTGGTTTGATCATACGTACCGAGTATTGAGTTTCCGCGCACGCCCTCCTCCCCGAACCGGCCCCTCACTTCTGCTCCCCTCCCCCACTTCCCTTACCCTGCACCCCATGGGCAGGCTGACCATGGAGACGAGCAACCCCTCCTGCGCCCTCGCCGGCCCGCCCCTCTCCTGCCCCCACCCCAGGGCCAGCCGCGCAGGAGAGCCCCCTCGCAGCCACACCACCGGCCCCCAGCTGGTCCCCGCCGCCCTGCCCCTCTGTGCAGTCAGGATGGGGTTGCCCGTTTTGGTCCCTCCCTCTCGGTGTGGCTCAGCTTTCCTCCCTGTGTGTGCTGCTGCCCTGCTGCTCGGTGGTGGTGGTGGTCTTCGGTCGGTTGTGGAGGTGGTGGCGGTGATGGTGGTGGTGGTGATGAACTCTGACTAACTCGGCTTTCTCTCTTTCCCTGCCTGGGGGCCTCCTGGCCTGGACAGCCCGCTCTTCCTCCGTCGTTAACCCTTCGTTGTCCTGTGGGATAGAGTTGGAGGTGGCTGCCCACCCCCCACCCCCGCCGCCCCTTCCCCCGGCGGTGGGGCGGGGCCCCCTCCATTGTCGTGGTGCGTTGTTCTCCAGCCCCAGCCCGCCGGTCCCCCTCTCTCCTCTCTGCAGGCTCTGCTGTTAACCCATTTGCAGTGCTGATGTCTCTCTCTCTCTCTCTGTCTGTCTCTTGTCTGTCTGTCTCTCTCCTCCTCTCTCACTGTCTCTTTCTTCCTTTTATCTGTTATTGTTTTTTCTCCTCTTCCACCCCCCCACCCCCACGTGTGTCCTGCCCTCTCTCCCCCACCGCCACCCCGGTGCTCTCTGGCCTGGCTGCCCCGTGCATGCCTCCAGTGGCACCCTCCTGGCCGGCGCCAAAGTGGCCGCCGCAGCGGGGCTGGCGGTGGAGCGGGAAGGCCGGCTGGGGGAGAAGCCGGCACCGGTGCCACCACCTGGAGAGGACGCCTTGAGAAGCGGCGGCACTGCCCCCAGCGAGCCAGGCAGCGGTGGCAAGGCGGGGAGAGGCCGCTGGCGGACGGTGCAGAGCCACCTGGCCGCAGGGAAGCTCAACTTGTCCAAGTGAGTGATGGCCCCATGGCCGCCAGAGCCATGAGCTCAGGCCTGCCCCCGCCAGGGTGGACAGCGGGACCCCTGGCATGCCCGCTGCTGCCCCCAGAGGTGCCGCCCTCGGCCCCTGGCTCACTCCATCCCTTCATGAGACCCCCATCGTCCTTGCCATGCAGCACAACCAACAGCCACGCGGTGTCTCATCTCTGCCTCCGGCTGCTGCCCCCATCAGCCTCTTCCTTTGCCGAGTGACCAGGTCGTGCCATTTTCTGCCCCCGGGCAGCTTCATTTCAGTCCCTGGGTCATCCCATCCTCTTTGATTGGCCGCCGCATCTCAGCTGTCAGTCACCCCTCCATGGGCAGCAGGCCGTTCAGCCCCTGGACCATACCATTCTTGGGGAGCTGGCCCGCTCTGCAGCCTGTTGTATGCCACTCATCTGCCGCCGGGCCTTCCCTCTTGCAGCCAGCAGGTGGCTCTAGACCCAGAGGTTGAGCCATGCCATTTCTGACCATCAGGTCACTCCATTGGCTTGTCTCAGTCTTGCTCACACCATAACACCGTCTATGCCACAGGCCCGCCGGGAGCAGCCGGGCTGTCCCCATTATTGGTTCATCCTCATCTCAGCCACCCCCACTGGCTGCCCCAGTCTTGGTCAGCAGGCTGTCAGTTATTGGGATTCTGTGTTCTTGGAGGTTGGGTTGTTGAGGCCCAGCTAGCTTCTTTTTCCTGACAAGGGTGTTCTGGATGTCAGGCAGAATCGCCATTTCCTTTTTAAGAGCTATCTGAGCTTGTCAGGCACAGGCGGCCGCTCTCTCGGGCGGTGGACGTGGGGCTGGCCCCCACTCTCGGCAGACAGTATGCTCCCCTCTCCCCAGCCGTGGGGAAGCCTTAGTTTCATCTTGCCTTTCAGAGGCTTCTGTTTTCCCCCCAGGCTCGAAACCCTTTGAACCACAACCGCTCTCACCTATTGGGCCATCGGTTCCAGTTTCGGCTGTTAGAACCGCCTTGTTCCCAGCTAAGGGGCCAGGCTCTCGCTGAGAGGGCCAGCAGCCCTGACCCCTTCTTAGCTGCCGGGCTATCCATTCTCTGAATTCTGGGCCCTCCCCGTTCTCTTCCCAAGGCCTGTGATTTCTACCATTGGGACCGCTGAGGCCTCCCGTGCTGAGGTCTCATTTGCTATTTTGGCCTGAGGGATCACAGGCTGATTTTTTGCCCCCGATATCAGTCCTCAGGACAGGCCGGAGGGAAGGGCCACGCTCCCCCCAGAGGCAGGCCCAGCGCTCGCCCGCCCCAGGCTGCTCCGACCACAGACTCCAGGCTGGCTGAGGCCTCTGTGCCATCCCCTGGCTCAAGGCCTAGGGGAACCAATTTTAGTTTCCTGTGACGGAGAGGTTGTAAACCGGACTAATTTTGGATATGATAGGAAACCAAAATGAGGTCAGCAGGGAGGAGGAGGCGGCCACTGAGGTGCCATCCTCCCGCTGCCTCTGCCCGCCCCAGAGAGCTGTGGGCCTACCTGGCCAGCCAGGGCCCTGCCCTGGAGGTAACCCTGACTCCAGGCATGAGCCAGAAAAGGCTGCTCCCCGCCCAAGACCCCGGCTAAAGCCATGTCTTGCTTCTCTCTCTCTCTCTCTCTTTCTCTCTCTCTCTCTCTCTCTTTCTCTCTCTCTCTCTCTCTCTTTCTCTCTCTCTCTCTCTCTCTTTCTCTTTCTCTCTGCTATTCTCTGACTTTCTCTTTCTCTTATTCTCTCTCTCTCTCTCTCAGCCCACAGGGGCAGTCTAACTGTTGTCCTTTGGTTCCCAGGGTAGGCTCAGGGCGTGAGCAGAGCTGAGGCCTGACTGCAGTGGTGAAAGCGGCTCCAAGGGCCCTGGGGCCCCCTCCCTTGGGCAGCTCAGAGGTGCATGGCCACCCTGTGGCCCTAGACCACAAACCAGCAAGCTTTCTCTGTAAAGGGCCAGATAGGAAATAGGCCTTGCAAGTCACGTAGTCTCTCCTCCAATAACTGAGCCCCGCCATTGTAGCCCAAAGCAGCCATAGACGGATGTACAGGCAAACCTTGGAGCTCTTCCCAGTTCCGTTCTAGACCATGCAATAAGGCGAACGTCACAATGAAGCAAGTCGCACGCATTGGTTTTGGTTTCCCAGTGCACATAACAGTGACATTTATACTATACCATAGTCTATTATGTCTCAAAAGAATGTACGTACCTTGATTAAAAATACTTGGTTGCTAAAAAAAATGGCACTTATAGACTTGCTCAACCCAGGGTTGTCACAAACCTGTGATTTGTGTGTAAAAAACAAAACAAAACAAAACAAAAAACCCCCACAGTATCTGCAAAGCACAGTAAAGCAAACTCAACAACATGAGGTATGCATATAAATTAATGACAGTGGCTATGTTCCAATAAAACTTTATTTAAAAAAAAAACAAAACAATTGGCCCAGGACCCAGATCTTGCCAACCCCTGCCCTAGACCACTGGATGGGGAGACAGAAGGAAGGGACAGAGGAAGAGGTTGGGACCCCTGAGGTCCTGGCCCTGCCCATTGGATGTGCTAAAATGTCTAGCCAGGGCGTGAAGCGGGCAGTCGCCCAGGGGAGGCCTGGGGCCTCGGACTCAGTCTGCCTCCGTCCCCTGAGACGCTGCAGCTATTACTGGCACAGGCGTGTTGGCTGCACCGCACATCCCTGGGTCTGGCCTCATTAGCTCCCCATGGCCACCTGGTGACAGAGGCTGCTCAGATTATTTTTCACTCCCATCCTACAGGTGAAGAAACTGAGAGGTGGGACTCACTTTTCCGAAGTCCCCAAATTAGGAAGTGGCAGAGATGGGGTTTGAACCCAGGTCTCTGACCTCATACTGCCTCTGATCAACCATGTCCTGTCTCCTGTCCAGGCCCGCCACCCTATCCCAGTGTTTTTCTGAGAGGCCGGTGGGCCCGTGAAATGTCCTCTTTCAAATGCACAGAGGACAGGACAGTCACCCTGTTTTCCATCAGAAGTGTGCAAAGTGGCCAGACAAGTGGTTCCTGGGGCTCATGCCCCGTCTGCCTTCCCTGGGTTCCCTTCTCCGACTAGCCATCACTCCCAGATACCGAGAGGGGACATGTCCCCTCGGAATCAGTAACCCTGGAAGGAGGACGGAGGTCTGTGCCAGAGCTTGAATCCTGAGGTAGCCCTGGCCGCAGGGCAGGGGTCTGGGAGCCCAAGGACGCTCCCAGCCTCTGTGGACAAAGCGTATGAATTGCCACCGTCCCTCGATCCACCACGCATTACTAGGCCAGCTCTGCCCTGGCCTGGATTTTCTCGTGTCCCCAAAGGCCAGGAGCACTTAGAGCACAGAGGCAGACTTTCCTGTGGTCCCGCAGTGAGACAGCGGGAGGGGACAGTGGCAGCTCCCTCCACCCCCTCTCATTCCGACGTGACAGGCAGCCGCAGGGCCTTGGGGACCTGCCTTCACCACGCAGCAGCCTCTGAAGCTTCCGGGGCCCATCAGCCCAGCCGAGAGGTCTGCTCAGACAGGAGGTGCCTGGGCATTAAGCTGAGCCAAAGCCAGAGGGAGGGCTGGGCGGGCCGAGCTGGGGCCTCCGGGTGGGCTTGGGGCTTCCTGGCCTCCTGGGTGCGGTGGCGGCGGCGACAGCAGCAGCGACACCTGACGGAGGCCTGGCGAGGCCCGGCAGAACGCGCCCTGTACTAGTCCTGGCTCTAGGCTTCTTTCTTCTCCACTGTGGTCCCTTCACCTGCTTCTCCTTTCTCTCCTCTCCTCCACCCACCCCAAGTTTCGAGGACTCCACCCTGTCCACGGCCACTACCCTTGAGTCTATCCCCAGCTCCACGGGAGAGCCGAAATGCCAGCGACCCCGCACTCTGATGCGGCAGCAGAGCCTGCAGCAGCCGCTGAGCCAGCACCAGCGGGGCCGGCAGCCCAGCCAGCCCACCACCAGCCAGAGCCTGGGCCAGCTGCAGGCCCACACGGCCTCAGTGCCCGGCCCCAACCCCCGGGCCTGTGGCAGGGGCCAGGCTCGGCAGGGCGCCTCGGCCGGCTCCAAGTACCGGGCAGCTGCTGGCCGCAGCCGCTCCAACCCGGGCAGCTGGGACCACGTGGTGGGGCAGATTCGAAACCGAGGCTTGGACATGAAATCCTTCCTGTAAGTCCCCCCCTTGAGCCGGCCGGCCCCCCACCTCCCCGACCCAGCCTCTTCCCCCCGCATCTCCTTGGGAACCGCTGGCTCTCCATTTCCGTGGCAGGGTGTCAGGCAGACTCGGCCACCTTGTGGCTTGTAGTTCAAGCCGGAATCCCCCCATGGAATGATTCCTATTTAGCTGCCCCTCTGAGGACCCTGGCGTCTCAGGTCTCAGAGAAGCCCCCTCCTCATAGTCGGCGGAGGCACTAGAGAGGCTGCTGAAGTCCCAGATCTGTCTCCTCTTCCGGACTCATCCCAGGCTGCTCGTGGCCTCCCTGCCAGCCTCACTGTCTCCTCCTGCGACCTCTTTCCTCCCCTCCTCCAAACCTGGTCTCCTTCCACTTGCCTCCCAGGCCCTGCGTCCTCCCCTCCAGTTTACTTCTTCCCTTCCTGCCCCACACTCCCTCCCTCCCTCTCATTTCCCCATCCCCACCAGAGGCCCTGTCCTCTGCCTCTCAGACCTTTCGTAGCCAGCCACCTGTCCTCCGCGCCAGCCCTGGCCCCCGTACTGACCATCATCCCCTGAGGACAAATCTCGGATGTTCCTCCCAAAGCTTTAGAGAATGTTGTTTCTAAATCGGAGTCTTTTATCGAGTGTACAGGCCTGAGAAGTAACAATGTGCCCTCCGTACCTGACCTTAGCCGTTCCCCCAGCCACGTGCCCCCGCCCCACCTAGGGCCCTCCCGGGCCCTCGCACCCCCCCTCGCACCCGCTCGGCTCCCGGGCGCCCCTCTGGGCACCTGTGCCCACTCTCAGAGCCCAGGGCAGGCCTGGCCTTCCGCCCCTCCTGTCACCGCCTTCTTGGGCCTAACATGACCTTCCTTCCAGGCTCTGGGGACCATTCCCCTCGCCCAGGTCTTTCCTGGGAGCGCTTTTCCCGAGCAGGAGACCAGCACACCAAGCCTGGGAGAAGAGAAAGGGAGGAGGAAGGAGAAGGCCAAGCTCAAGGCCGCAGCTCATTGGCAAGATGTGGGGATTCTGAAGGCAAGCAGGTCCCTCAGGGCTTCCTGCCTCTCTGGCTGGACCCCAGCCCATGTTTCCAGGGCAGCCGGGAGCGCGGCCCCTGGCAAAGACATCCAACAGAAGAGGCTGCGCCACGCCAGCTTCCCACACTCATGCAAGTGACCTGTGGCCGCAGCCTGGCGGGACATGCTGCCTGCGACTCTACCTGACGACTCCGGGCAGCACACCCACCGGGGCTCCTCCCCACCCAGGGGCCCTTGGGCATGAGACCAGGTGCCCAGCAGAGCCTCCTGGTTTCCAGGTTGCAGTTTGTTTTGAGGCAGATGCGGTGGCAGGGATGCGGGTTAGGAGAGGGAAGGGAATGGGTTCTGCTGTGGCCTGAACAGAGCTGAAAGCCAGCCAGGCCCCGGCACCCCCGCTTCCCCTGCAACCCCCCTGTCTCTCGCAGCAGGGACTGGCCAGTGGTGTGAAGGGCAGATCATAAATATTTTAGGCGTTGTGGGACACACGTGGCCTTGATCACATTTAAAAATGTGCCAACCGTTCCTGGCATGTGGGCTATACAAACATAGGCCTCCAGCTGTAGTTTGGTGACCCTTGACTCCTGACCTCTGACCCCTACCTTACAGTTTAGTTTCTGAGGCCCAGGCAGAGAGAGTCGGGGTGAGAAGGCTAGCTGGGGCCAGCCCCTCAAAATCCCACACCCTCTCTCAGGGAGGGAGGCATTTCTCCTGTTGAATGGATGTGACCACCCAACACCACCAGCTTCCCCCTCAACTCTCCCCGTCTGGCCCCCCATTCTCGCCCTTGCCTGGCCTGCAATCGGAGAGAACGACAGATCGGGAATTTATGCAGAGGAGCCGTTTTGTTTTTAAGAAGAGCAAAAGGAGTGTCTGAAAAAGGCATTAACCAGGGAAAAACATGTTGTTTTCACCGGGTTTGCCTTCCCCCAGCTCAACCAGCTCCCAAGCAGCCAAATGGAATTTTACCAACTCCAAAACAGTACCGGTGGGCAGAGAACAAAGGAAGTGAGGATTCGTCCCCCAAGTTAGGTGCCAGTGAAAGTGTCAGCCTGGAGCGACCATGCCTAGGACAGACGCAACAACAGAGAAGACAGCGCGACCACTCACCATCCTCCCCTCCCACCCCCCACCGCCAGCTCCCGTGTTCCCAGACCTCTGTGCCCCGCCCTCCCTGCCCCCCAGGTCACATCCCTCCTGCTAGAGTCCCCTAGTTGGCAGCCTCTGGGGGCCAAAGCCATAGCCAGCTGCTTATCATTGCCTTGCCCTTCCGGTTGGAGGTGGAAGTGGTAGACTTCCTGACCCAGGATCTCGCCCCTCTCCAGAACATTCCACCAACTTAGCATCTTTCCCTTGGACCCTCTTGAGATGCTTTCATGCCTACGCCATCTGAGAATCCCTCTCCCTTTGTCGGATGAGAGACCCGGTGCTGGACGAGCGCCCAGAAAATGCCTGCGAACTCAGGTGGTGTTGAGGGGCAGCAGGCTAGCCGGCAGTTGCCCAGCAGTTTTCCGAGAATGCTCCATACTAAGGATGTCACACCTTGACCTCTGGCCCCAGGCTGCTGCCCACACGCCAACTCCAAGACGGCCTCACCTCCTCCTTGTCTGCTCGCGCTGCTCCGCCTGGGCTGTCCAGCCTTCTCCGGGCTGTGCTGGCTCAAACGCCAGCTCCCTCGAGTCCTGCTTGGACATCTCCAGACTTGCCAAGTTCTTGCACTTTCTTGAACACCGTCTTTGCTTTTTGGTGCCTTCTGGACTGCTTCCCCAAGGGATGGCCTTGGCGGTTATTCCCTGGATCTCCAGGAAGGGGACATAGAAGGCCCGGGATGGCCAGTACACCAGATGCCAGAAGGAGCCTCCATTTCTCTCTGATGGGCTGTGTCCAGGGAGCCAGGGGAGGAAGCTCCTAAGACCCCTCCTGGCATCAAGCACGCCTAGCTGGCTGTGACCAAGAGACGTCTTTACGAGGGGCTTCCATAAGCACAGGGCGTGGTGCCCACTGGACTTCTAAACTTTCTAAGAACCTCCCAGCTGGGAGCCACACCTGCCTGCACCGTCCCACAGCAGGATGGCGACGGAGCCCCTCCTTCTTCTCCCAGGGGCCCAGACGGTCAGAGCCAGTAGCCCCTGGCCTTGGTTCAGCTGGAGATGAATTAGCCTTTGGAAGTCTGCCATATCTCAGGGCCTGTGCTCCACTCCCCTAGCCTCCCCCCAAGGTCCCCTCAGGAAGTCCCAGCCACACGCCATCCTCAACAGACCTCTGCCCAACCACTTCCCCTTTTCTCTTCGGAGAATCCAGCTGGGGCCTCCCACCCAGGTCTCAGACTGTGGGCACCTCCCCTCCATGGCCCGCCTCCCCCCTGCCCCCCACCTCCACCCTGCTCTGCTCTACAGCTGTGGACAGTGCTGAAGTTCGGTTTCTCTCCTGCAGGGCCAGTTTCTTACGCGTTTTTCTTCTCTCTTTTTGTCTCTGTCTCTGTCTGTCTCTCTCTCCTCCCCCCCCACCCTGCCCCGCCCGCGGGGCCTCCTCCTTTCCCCCGGCTGGTGGGCTGCCCGCCCCGGGCAGGGAAGGCCGGATGGTGGTGCTATCCTTGGTCTTAGGGCTTTCGGAACAGGATGACTTTGCCAATATCCCTGACCTGCAAAACCCAGGAACCCAGCAGAACCAGAACGCGCAGGGGGACAAGAGGTACGAGCGCGGGCAAGGGCCCGCCACAGCGGCAGAGAAGGCTGCGCGGAGAGGCGGCCCGCCTCAACCGGCCGGCTGCTGGAAGAGGCGGCGGTGCCTTCCATGGATGCTGGAGTGGCAGGACTGCCCCCTCCCCGCCGGTGCCCTCGCACTTGGCCACCCTGGTGGCGTCCCTGGGGTCTGAGGCCAGTGCGGCCGTCCTGGGACCATTCTGGATCAAGCCTGCTCCCCGGGCGTGCCTGCCCTTGCCCGGAGCAAGCCTGCCTGTCTGCCCCATTCTCCCGCTTGGCTCCCTCCCGCTGCCCCCTCATCTTTCATCTCTGCCCTGACCCAGAAATCCCAGTTTCTCCGGTGGTTGGTGGGCGGGGGGGATGTTAGGGAAGGGGCGCCAGCCTGTTCTCCCTCATCCCCGCCACCCCAACCTCCCTCTTGCCTGGAGGCCCTGCTGGGGCCATGGTCACACACCCCCCTGCAGAGGTGTGACCAGCTACTCCGATGATGGAGGAAGAGCCCCTGGCGGGGAGGGTCTGGGGCGGGGGAGAGGCCTGGTGACCAGAAAGAACCAGAAAGGCAGACCCTGAACCTGAGGTACCAAGAGGAGGGGACAGGGTGAGGGGCCAAGAGCAGCCCGTTGCTGGGAGCCCGGCTGCTGGCCCTCAGGGCCCTGTGGGGACCCGTAATAGCCCCTGTGGCCACAGCACAGGCTGCGCAGAGGGCTGGGCATTGAACCGGCCACAGCCTCGGCAACCAAGGTCTCAGGGAAGCATCTCGGATGCCCCCATCTCAGGGAGGGCACGGAGCATTCCCCTGGCGAAGGGGACAGGGGAAGGGCTAGAAGTCCCAGGGCTCCGGCAGCACCACAAAGGCGGGTGATCCTGCGCCTGGTCTGGCGGCCTCTGCTCACCTGGCCTTGGCCTGCCCGGCCACACGCCTGTGTTCGTGGGAGGAGGGCTCATCGCTCGGGCCAGGTCTGCCTCTCGTCAGACCGAAGCCCTGCGCTACAGGACAGCGTGTGGCTGGCGACCAGCACTCCCGCCTTCTAGTTCTGGTTCAGCCGTGCCCAGCCCCTCCTGGGCCACTGTTTCCTTGTCTGTCACATGGAGGATTGGACGGGGTGACCCCTCACAGCTCAGACACACTAAGTTTCTCATGAGGGGACAGGCCCTGAGGCTGGGCACTGGCCAGGTCCTGTCAGCCAGGCAGGACCCTGGCACTTGTTCCTTGAGAGGCCCTTAGGTACAGGAAGGGATGGTTCCAAGCGGCTGCCAGGGACCTGTGGGTTAGGGAAGGATGGGCCCAGTTAGACAGCTGACTTGCCTGCCCCTCTGGTGGCCTCTGGGGACCAGCCCCCTCATGGCTTCCCGTCCAGGGCCACAGTTGCATGTCTGTGGTGGGCAAAGCCCAAGTTCCCCACAGAGTGGGAGGGGAGGCGGGACCAGCTGTCACTCCGTGACACAGGTGGTGTCACACCCTGAGCCCAAGCCCTGGGGTACAGGAGGAGCAGAGCCCACCACCCCAGCTCACCTGGTGCTCCAGGAGTCCCGGCTTCCCTGGCTGGGCCGCTGGCCGGGCCGCTGGCCAGGCGTGGGCCAGCAGCAGAGGGAGGGAGGGCTGGAGGCCGCAGCGGGGTTGGGCTCAGAAAGCCTGCCAAGCCCCCAAAGGTGTGAAGTGTGAGGGAGCAGATGCAGGCTGGAAACGAGATTTCACGTCACCCATGTGTTA
Source organism: Micronycteris hirsuta (assembly GCA_004026765.1). Classification (NCBI taxonomy): domain Eukaryota; kingdom Metazoa; phylum Chordata; class Mammalia; order Chiroptera; family Phyllostomidae; genus Micronycteris; species Micronycteris hirsuta. The sequence continues at coordinate 223,391 of PVJI01000269.1, read as the reverse complement.
ATTAACTGGCTCCATTTTCACTCCTAGCCTATTTTTACCTCTTTGCCACTTAGGCCTCACTCCACATTTTAACACTGCCATCTCTTCTGATCATTGCCTCAGCTCTCCCCTGCCTTCCTGGGAAAGGGGGCGTGGAGGTGCAGGCCACGGCCCTCACCGGGCCCCGCCTGACTTTCCGAGTGGACCCACACCATTCCCAGCTGGTCACACCCATCCATCCTGGCTCTCATTCCTCACGGCCTCTGGGGTGCTTGCAAGGGTGTCCAGAATCCAGCGCTTCCTTTCCAGCCCTCTCCCCATTCCGGGCTTGGCACTGGCCCCGCCCCCTGGGCACCAGGCACCTTAGGGCTTCAGCCCTCCGGGCTCCTGGCTCCTTGGACCTTGGAGTATTAGGCTTAGGTCAGCTGTCCCTTCCTGTTCAGCTTCTCCCTCCAGACCCAGTGCCTGCTTTTCCACCCCGGCTCTGGGATAAGAGTGGGAGGCCCTTGGCTGTTGTTGGGGAGGACTTTCTGCCCCCAGGGTCTGTTAGCACAAGGCTCCAGAGAGACAGGAGGACCCTGGCGGGAAGAGCAGCCCCTCCAGGTCCCAAGAGAAACAGGGGTGCATCTAGCAAGGAACTTGAAGGTGGAAGGGTGGGCCACTGCCCCTACTCCCAGGATTCTTGGTGGGTCCCCCAGCCCCTGGGCCTCAGCGCACTGGATCCCAAGGACTTCAGAATGTTCTTAGGCCCTGGGAGGGAGGGAGGCCAAGGCGGGCCCTGGCACCCACGCCCTGCACCGCACCTTCACCATCTGCCCCTCACCATCCCCGCCTCATGCTCAGCCACCCCTTCACCACTGCTTCTCGGGATCCAAATGGTTTCCACCAGGGCCCCGCCCCCACCGGAGTGGGCCAGGGGCCCGAGCCAGGACCTGACCACCCCATTGCTCTCCTTGCCCCAAAGTCACCATGTTCCTCCTGTCGCGGTGTGTGTCCCCCGCCTCCTCTCTGCCTGTCCTCGGCCGCCTCGCTCCTCTTTGTCCCCCTGTGCACCCTGCAGCCTTCTTCGCTCGTCTCCAACTAACCTTTCTGGGCCTCTCCCCCATCCTTCCTCCCATCTGCTCCTCACAGGGATGTCCCCGGGCCAGTGATGGGCCCCTCTGCCTCCCTGTGCACCTGCCTCTCTGTCTCTCTCTGTCCTGTAACCTCCAATAGCTCCCGTGGCGCTGACCATCTTTTCCCAGGCTGCTTTGCAGCTGTGCTGTTGCAGTGGCGTGGCCAAAATAACTCCGACTTTCTCATACCTTCAGCCGTCAGTCTCTGCTCTCTCCTCCCCCCTCTATTTTTAACCTGACTTTACCTCTCCAGCTATTTCAGTCTCCTCTTCCTCCCCGTGCCTGCCTGCGTGAGCACGTGCCCGCCCGTGTGTCCGTGTGTGCACCGCTGTGTGCGTATCCACCCAGGTGTGTCCGTGTGCGTGCGTCCTCTGCTGTGGCCGCGCCTCTGGGAGGAGTGCCCTCGTGTCCCCGTGTTGCGCGGGGTGTCCCCGTGCTGTCCAGGCAAGGCCCAGTTCTCACAGCACCTGGTCGTCAGGGTGTGTGTCCCTGAGTCTGCTCCTCCGTTTCAGTTTGTCCCCACTCACCAGCACACCTGGGCATGCTCGGGCCTCCCCCCCACCGATGGGTTTCCTCTTGGGCTCAATGCGTGTGCACCCCTGGGTGTGTGTCACCTCGCTGCTCTGGTCGACCTGCCTGTCGCCTGTGCCATTCTCTCCCTGTCCCCTGGGTGTCAGTTGGGCTTCTGTGCACTCGTGTGAGTGTGTTTGTGTGCACGCGCACCCTGCTGTTGGGTCCCGGCGTCTCCCCTCCAGGACCGGGCATATTCCGTGCATCCTGGTGTCTCCCTTCCAGGACCTGGCATATTCCGTGCATGTCTGTCTGTGTCTGTCTTGGCCAATTGTGTGCTGGTGGCTGGTCCATACCAAGGGCCATGGCTCGTGTCCAGCCTGTGTGGTCTCCACGTCTGGCTCTGGTACTCTCAAAGCTGTTCTGTCGTAGCCTGCCAGTGTCCCAGTCTCCTCCATGCTGCCTGCCCCACCTCTCCTCCTCATGGGATGTTCCAAGCTGGTCCCTGGACAGGCTTTTAGTCCCCCTTCCTGAGTCCAGCGAGACGGAGCCTGGGCTCACCACCCAGCTGCTGGGCCAGAGTCTGGCTCCCTGGAAACAGTGTGGAATTGGGGTGCAGACAGGGCCTCTCATGGAATGGTCAGATCCAGGGCTTCTGGGTGGTACCCCATCTTTGTCTGACGCTGGGGGAGAGCCTTCTCACATGTGCAGGCCTCATAGTGGGGTGAGGGTGGGGACTGGAGAGCTAAGGGGAACGGCTCATCCTACCCAACAGGTGGCTATTTAAATCTAAACGCGTTTAAGTCAAACAAAATTAAAAGTTCAGTTCTCAGTTGCACAGGCCACATTGCAAATGCTCAGTGGCCACCCGTGGACAGCACAGGTAATAGACCACTGCTGTCCTCATAGAACGTTCTGCTGGACAGAGCTGTGTGGACACTGGTCCTGACCTCACCTGGTCAGTCTCGCGCCCGAAGGGCACCTGTGTGCTGGCTGAGCCTGAGCAAACACAGGTGGGGCGTCCGGGAGATAGGCACTCTGGGTGTGTTTGCGGAGGGTAATGATGCGGAGCGGCCACCTGGACACGCCACCCTGGAGCCTCCCCTCCCAGGCTGGGGCGAGCAGGGATTCAGGGGGGCCTCTGGGGAGGGAGGCATGCGCGGAGACCACCAGGCAAGCTGTGAGTGAAGGGTGGGGGTTTTCTGGGGAACAGGTGGAGTGGGAGGACCCCCCAAAACAGCATCTACAGGGGCAGTCGAGGCAGATCACACTGGAAGGGGTGGGGCGATGGAAGCCAGGCCTCCTTGTGGATAAGAGCACAGTTCCTACTGACCTGCAGGAGGTGGCAGCTGCTTGGGCCTCAGAGAAGGTCCTGCCACCACCCAGGCCGCGGTGCCCGCCAGCCCCCAACACCTCCAGTTGTGCTCACCCGGACCCCCCCATGCTCCCAGGTTGCCTGCAGGAGGGAAGGCGGTGACCACGGCCCCTGTGCCCAGCCAGACGCCTCACGATGAGTCTGACCGTCGGACCGAGCCCCGCTCCTCCGTCTCGGACCTCGTCAATTCCCTCACCAGCGAGATGCTCATGGTGAGGAGGGCCGGACGCCGGGGGCCCACGCAGGAGCCGGGCGAGGGGGCCTGGGGCCAGGGGGGCGGCAAGTGTGCAGAAACTGGGGCCAGCGTGGGGGCCACCCACTCAGGTAGGGGCACCAGCGTGATGACCAGCTCTTTCATCAGAACAGGCTCTCCTGCCTCGGTTTCCTCACTTGTCAAGTGAGAATAGGAGTACCCACCCTCCTCCAATGTCTTTCCGGGTCGAACAGGGCCCTAAGAAAACCTTCTCATGGGAGAAAGTTTTACGGTCCTAGAAGGAAGGGCTCGTGGGCAGAGGACCTGGGACAGAAGGTGTCTCCTTTCTCGGAGGGGCAGACCTCAGAGGTCTGAGGCAGAGTTCCCTGTGGAGCAGACCTCATACCCGCATCCCAGAGACCTTCCCATCCCACTGCCCGGGGCCAGCTGCGGTCCAGCGCGAACAGGAGAGCAGGAACTGCTGGGTCCGGATCCCTGTGAGGGGACTGCTGTACTGGGGTTTTCCTGTCCACACCCCACCCCACCAGGATCCCAGCCCTATGGTTCCGGGGCATTTTTCACCTAGGCAGATGGTGGGGGCTTTCACATTGCGCCCCCTGGTGGCAGCATCAACAAGTCACAACCATTTGCCCCGCCTATGTTTTCCAAAGGCCTGAGATTTGCTGGCAGGAGTCAGTCCAGCCTTTGCAGCTCAGAAGACCCAGGGAGACTTGGGGAGGGTGTGAGGGTGGGAACCCAGTGCCAGCTGTGTTCCTACTGGACGTAACCTGGGACAAGCCACTTCCCCTCCCTGGACTGGGCCCCTCTCCCGCCTCCCTCCCATGGAGAGAAGGAAGGGGCTACGTGGGCTCCCGGGCCCTTGCCAGTGCGGACACTATTTCGTTCACAGTTCCCCTGCCCACTGCCTTGGCACGCAGCCCCCACCCTCCCGGAGGCCCCTGGAGCCCCTGGACCCCACCCTTTGGCATTTAGGGTTCCGGCTGGCCTAACCATCCACCCCTCCCTGCACCCCAGCCCCCGCCCCCGCCCATGCTTTCTAGCCCAGCCCAGGGATCTTGTTAAAATGCAGACCCGCAGCCTCAGGCCTGAGATGGGCCTCAGGGTCTGCATCTCCCTTGGGTGCAGGTTGTAGCATCAGGTTTTCCCGGTTCTCCAAGGGTCTCCCTGGGCCTCCTCGCCTCTCCCTTTTGCCCCGACCTGTAGGCCCTCGCGTGCCTGGCTCTCCCTGACCATCTTGTCTGCCCTTCGCCCATGTAGATGGCTCGGCCGTTGCCTGCTCTGTCCAGGCCATCGCCTCGATCCGTCCTGTCTTCCTGCACATTCTCTGAATTGGCTACGCAGCTCCCCAGTAGCCCAGTTCCCAGAAGGGACAGCCCTTTCCCAGCCAGCTTGCCTGCCCCTGCGGCTCCCAGGGAGGGGCGGCCAGCCTGGGCAGAGGGAGGACATGCAGGCCTCGTGCCCCCTCCCCGGCCCAGTGGACCCTCGAGGAGGCCAGGCAGGCCCCATTGCCCAGCCACAGGCAGGTCATTAGCAACAGCAGTGAAGACGAGCAGGACAGAAGTAAACCTCCATCCGCTCTCCCAGCCCCAGGCCGTCAGAAGCTGGGGGTCAGGAAAAGGAGTGGGGCACCCACAGCTGGCCAGAGGAAGGGTCCGGGGGCAGGCTGGGCCACACCCCCGTCTGAACCCGAGTCACCCCACACTAGCACTACCCAAATGCTTTTGGATGCTTCTACTTGAGCAGGGGCTCAGATGGCACCTCCCCTGGGGCGTGGTGGGGGTAGCCAGCCCAGTTGCCTTGGAAACAGCTCCTGGAGCTGCCCCAGCTGGTTAATTAAGGCTCCAGGGCTGGAAGCCAGCACAAACTCACTGCCTGCTTCCATGGTGAAGTCCACTTGGCCCATCCCACCCCCACTCCCAGACCATCCTGTTTGGGAGCCAAGAGCCAAGTGACCAGAGAGCCCTCGGGGGGCCTGGGGCCACCTGGACTACAGTCACCAGGGACTCCACCCCAACTTTTGGAGGAATGAGAAGGGACAAGAGGTCTTTGCAGGCCCCAGGGCAGCACCGTGGGAGGGGCCTAGACCCGGTTAACCCTCCCAGGAACCCCGCAAGCAGGTCTCACAGTCCGTTCTGCGGTGCGGAAACCGAGCTCACAGGGGCCTGGTGAGGGAAGAGGCAGGTGGGGGCCTGGGTCTGGGGAGGGAAGCCAGTCTCAGGGCACCTGGGGTGGAGCTTGCAGGGAGGCCTGGATAGGCCGGTGGGGGGGCAGTGGGCAGGACCGGAGGGACCCTCTTCCACTGTGAGGATGAGGGGCGTGGGGGGCAGCTCAGCCCCTCCCCAGCTGCAGGTGGGAAATGAGAGACAGTGGGAGAGCCGGAAGGGCACTCCTGGCGGCCGGCACTGACCTGGGTCTGGGCTTCCACTCGCCACTTCGTCCCAGGGGACTCTCTGTGCCTCACACTAAACAGAATGCAGCCACGCCTGCCTCCTTGGGATGTTGCAAGGAGTGTGAGGGCCAGGCGCCTGGCACAGGGCAGGGCCAAGCGCCCGGCAGCTCCTATTGTTTGTATGACTTGGATGCTTCTCACCTGGGGCAGGTGCGTCCTTGCTGGCTTGGGGAGAAGTCCCAACATTACCCTGGGGTGTGGACCTGCTCTGGTGGAAAGAGCAGGCTTTCAAGCCAGAGAGGGCTCACACTGCTGTGCAATCTTGGGCGTGCGACTTAACCTCTCTGAGCCAGTCTCCTCAGCCAGAGCGGTGATAACCGCTTCGCCGCTGTTGTCAGGGATCAGTAAGGAGGTGATGTAACAAAGTCTTTTTCTGTGGCAGGTCCACACTATATGTATTCTTATCACCTGTATTATTTAGTATTTCAGAGCTTGGGGCCACCTCTCCGGGAGGAAAGAAGGGCCGTATGGACCTTCTGGCTTGGGGGTGGGGCCTGGGGTGGGACCCAGGTGGCCAGGAGTGGGCAGTGTTCTAAAGCCCGCCCAGATAGTCCCCATGAGCAGCCGCAGCTGAAACGATTGGATGGGAGGCCCGCCCCCAGTGGCTTCCTGTCTCAGTGTCAGCCTGGGAGTGAGACAGCCGTTCAGCCTCCCCCTCACCCTGCATCCGTCAGGGGCTGGGTCAGCCCAAGTGGCACCCCTGAGGGCTGGGGGCTGGATCGGGCGTGGTCCTCAGCATGCTGTGCAGCACTCAGAGGCTTCTTTTAAACAACTCTGCTGCCTATCCCCCAGGTCCCCAAACTCCATCACGCCAGGCTCCCAGAGCCTCGGCCTGGGAATCTGCGTTTGTACTGCCCCTGCCCGTACACAAGCTGGCATCGCTTCTGAAAACTCGCCTCTCTCATTTTGTAAAGCACATCTTCCTCAGAACTCCAGAGCCACTTTTCAAAAAAATATCACGGTCCAGTCTTTTGAGATGTGAACAATCTCCCTCCTCTGTTTGGTAGCCCAGGTTTTTGTGTTGGTGTATTTCACAAAACACGCAAAAACGCCCCGCAGGGCTGTGGGAGGGTGGGAAGCTGGAGGAGGGAGCCCAGGGCGAGCCAGCTCGGTGGTGACCAGGGGAGGCGAGGGCAGCCCCTGTGGGAGCAGAGAGGGCAGCAGACCTGGGGCATCCAGGGAGGCTGGGGAGTGAGGCGTGTACTGCCCTGGGGTTCGGGAGACGGGCTGTCCCGGCTCGGCTCTCCCTCCTTGTGTGACCCTGTCCAAGGCACTTGCCCTCCGTCTGAGCATCCTCACCTGGGTGTGAGTGTGGGATGGGCCCCACCAGCCCCCCCATGGTGAGTGGGGAGAATGCCGCTCTCGGCAGCTGGGCTGGCCTGGGGCACAGCGAGGCCTCCTAACTGTGCTGCCTGCAGCGGGGGGCTTTGCGGAAGCAGAGCCCCCCCAACGCTGCCGGCCTCTGCCCCGCCCCCAGCTCTCCCCAGGCTCCGAGGACGACGAGACCCACGAGGGCTGCAGCCGAGAGAACCTGGGCCGGATCCAGTTCAGCGTCGGCTACAACTTCCAGGAGTCCACGCTCACCGTGAAGATCATGAAGGCCCAGGAGCTGCCGGCCAAGGACTTCAGCGGCACCAGCGACCCCTTTGTCAAGATCTACCTGCTGCCAGACAAGAAGCACAAGCTGGAGACCAAGGTGAAGAGGAAGAACCTGAACCCCCACTGGAACGAGACCTTCCTCTTTGAAGGTGAGGCTGGTGCTGCGCCCGCCCACCCGGGACCTGTCTTCCCCCCACCATCGCCCCACCCAGCACGTACCTGCACGCACGGGACCACAGGCACAAATGCACATGTGCAGACACACACACAAGGCCTACACAGCACGTGTCCTGCCCAGTGAACCTGCTGCCTGCTGTGTCCGCCTGGGACTAGGCCGGAGCGCTGGGTGGTGCCGGCCTCACCGCCAGAGGCCCAGGAGGAAAGCTGGGCTGCCCGGGCCTTCAGCTCAAACACAGGCCTCATCTCGGGAGGGCAGGAAGGAGGGGCACGCACAGGGTCTGCAGGGGAGCATCTGGAGAGACCACAGTGTAGTGGTTAAAAGCACAGGGTATGGCCCAGGCTTCCTGAGTTTGAATCCCAGCGCTGCCACTTACTAGCTGCGTGATGTGGAGCAAGTTCCTGAGCCTCTCTGTGCCTTGGTTTCAAATCGGTAAATCAGCAGATTGTACAAGCACTCACAGCAGTGCCCCCAGGTGCCCGGGAACAAGGGCTCGGAATGATGCCCCTCTGGGGGCAGATGCTCTTCCTGTCGCCTGCAGGCCCGTCTTCGCCCCTGTCTCTAAGGACTTCGGGAAACCGGGAAGCTGGGTGCGATCAGGGAGTGAGTTCTGTCCCGGGCCCTTTGGGGGCCCGGGCCTCACTTAGAGAAGCCACAGCCTTCCCCAGCAGTTCTGTTCCACAGCGAGAACAAGCCCCAGTGCTCCGGCTCTCCAGAACCTTCAGGATGCGCCCCGGGGACTCTCTTCCTGCTGGTGCCCCGGTGACCTGGCACCCCACCCCTTCTGCAAAGTGGCCACCAGCTCACCCACTAAATAAACCATTGAGGCTGAGCTAGTGGGTCTCAGCTCACTAGGTGAGCTAGTGAGCTGTTTTAGGGCCCTCCTCCTCTCCAGGGGAGCGTGGGGGCCGGTTTAGAGATGGTACGACCAGCAAGAGGCTCAGCCGTCCAGAGGTGTATGGAGCCAGTTGGTGGGGCCAGGCTTGTGGGCAGAGCCGCAACCCCGTCAGTAAACCTTCATCTAGCATTAGCTCTGGGCCGGCACCTTCCTGGGTACTGGGGGAGCAGAACAGAATTGTGGTCCTCAAGGCATGCTGGTCGAATGGAGGCCAGAGATGTGTAAATTAGGCCATGCACTGCATGACAGGTGCTGCAGGAAGCCAGTAGGAGCTCCCCTGGGTGGTGCTGAAGAACATTTCCCAGAATAAGGGCCATTCAAGATGGGTTGTGATGGATGAATAGGAGTTTGCCAAATAGGAGCCTGCCTCCTCTGGTGTTGAAGAGAGCTAACTCAGGTGCAAGGGCCTCTTGGAACCTCCAACATCGCTAGAACACTTGTCATGCATGTCACCTGAATAGATGCCAAGGGTCACCTGGGCAAGGTCCCTGGAGTCCTCCAAGATGAGTCCTCCGGGATGATACAGCCCCCCTCAACGTGAGGCCGGAAGTCCAAGGAACATCGGATTTCATCTCCTAGTGCACCCGCTCCTGCCGGAAGCTTCTCTGTGCTTCCAGCGTCTCTGGCTGAAGGCGCTAGAACCCTCCAGAGCTCATCCTCTCGGTCAGTCGGGCTGAGGTGTTGTGTCCTCTGTCCTTCCTGCTCAGACCCTGGTTCAGGGTCTGATCCCCTCAGGCCTCCAGGCTGGTCTGTGCGCCCTGCACCTCCCAGGCCGGCCCCTCCCCACAGCGTCCAACAGCTCCAGCTTCAGACTGTCCCCTGGCTTCCTAGGACCTGGTCCGTCCCATCCAAGCTCCTTCCTCGGCTCTCCCTCCAGCCGCGGCTCCCGCTCTCCCCGGCACACTCCCGCCGCTCCGTCAGGCATTTCACCAGCACTCACTTGCTCAGTTATCGATTCACTTAACAAATATTTATCGAGTGCCTACTACGTGCCAGAAACGGTGTTAGATGCTGGGAGCTGGGGGTTGAGGACTAAGATACCTTCCTGGAAATCCAAGCCTAGCGAGAGAGTCAGCTCAAGGAAACAAATCTCCATGACAGCCTGTGATAGCAGCTGCCAAGGGAAAGCGCCAGAGTGCAGGACGGGGGATCTGACCCCGTCTGGGATGTCAGGGAAGGAAGCAGAGGCAGGGCGCGGTGGGGGTGGCCGGGCTGCCTAGCAGGAGAGTGGCCGGAGCCCGGTCACTGCTGGAGATCTGGCCAGCCCAGCGAGCCAAGCTGTGGAAGCAGGCTTCGCGCACGGCTTTTATTCTAAGTGCACTGGGAGCCACTGGAAGGCTTAAGCAGGAGCGTTATGATGTGATTTCTATTTTTAAAAGCTCACTGGCTGCTGTGTTGAGAATGGACAGGAGGAGAAAGTGAGCAGGTGGGGAGGGCGCTTTGGAGACTCCTGTGACTGTCTAGGCCAGTGGTGCCGGTGGCTCGGAGGAGGGAGGGGACATGGAGAAGGGGACAGCTGTGGGATCCGCTGAGGAAGGTCAGAAGGACGGGCTGACGCATTGGGAGGATGCGAAGGGAAGTGCAGGGTCCCGGGTCACGCGTCCACGCGGACTTTCGTGCCTTTGCTGTTTCCCTCTGCCGAGTCCTCTGGGGCTTCCGGTCTGGCAGCCCTGCTCACCTCAGGCAGGGCCGCTTGCCCAGACTTGCTTCGGGACAATCAGCAGTGGCAGGGCTGCCCAGAGAGCAAGGGGACCACAGTCCGGTCCCCAAGGCGGATGTGTGATGAATGAGCAAATGAACGGATGTTCCCAGTTCTGCTCTGCGGTACCGGTGGGGCTTTGGGCAGGTGACGCAAGCCGTCTGAGCCCCAGTCTCCTTACCTGTAGAAAGGACAGGAGACCGTCCACCACAGAGAATTGTCGCAAGAAACAAGTGAGGCAGCGACAGTTCTCACTCAGGCTTCGGGAAGGCCTGAATGCAGGTGTGGCCCACTGTGCCCGGTGGGCGGCAGCCCGAAGGGACAGGGCCATCCCCGCTCCTCACAGCCTTCCTGCCCGGGAGCCCCGCCCTGCCCGGGCCCCAGGGGGCCCCGTCCCACTGGTCGCCTGCGCTGTCTGTCCCTCAGGTTTCCCCTACGAGAAGGTGGTGCAGAGGGTCCTCTACCTCCAGGTCCTGGACTATGACCGCTTCAGCCGCAACGACCCCATTGGGGAGGTGTCCATCCCCCTCAACAAGGTGGACCTGACCCAGATGCAGACCTTCTGGAAGGATCTGAAGCCATGCAGCGATGGGAGTGTAAGGCCCCAGCTGCGGGCCCCTGGCAGGGGCTGGCGGACAGGGCTGACAGACCCCGGCCTAGTCACCCCTTGATCTCGGGAAGGTCAGGAGTGCTGTGCAGAGGGGTGAGGAGGGGCAGCTTCGATGGGGCTGACTCCCACCAGCACTCTCGGCACCGGGGCGCGGCACTCAGGGGACCCACTGGAGCCGTGGCGAAGAGCCGGGGCTCCGCTCAGGGAGGGGGTCAGGGGGCCGCGCACAGACCTGCCAGAGGAGGGAAGACCAAGCAGGGCTGAGGTGATGGGGGCGCAAGCACCCAGGTCAGGGTGGAGGGGCCCAGGACGGTGGGGCAGGCCAGAGGGCTCGATAACTTTTCCAGCCCTCTAGTCCCCACAGCCCCCCGCCCCGCCCCGTTCTCCCTTTGGGGGGAGCGGGGGGTGTGGCCCGGCCTCACCCCGCCCCCTTTGCCTCCCAGGGGAGCCGAGGGGAGCTGCTCTTGTCCCTCTGCTACAACCCCTCTGCCAACTCCATCATCGTGAACATCATCAAAGCCCGGAACCTCAAAGCCATGGACATCGGGGGCACATCAGGTTCTGGGGCTTCTGGAGGCAGAGGACGGATGGGCTGGGGAGGTTCTGGGGACAGGGGTGTCACCTGGGTGGGGATAGCAAGGTCCACACCGCTCCCATTACCCCCAACTCCCACGCCTCCCCACTGCAGTCTCAACTCCTCTCCCCTGGAGCCCTGGCGGCCCCCTTTGGAGCAGCCTCTGGTCCAGCGCCCTCTTAGGCTCTGTCCGTCCCACCATCGTGAAGGAGGGGACACTGGTGGGAGGCCTGGCTTCTAGCCCCAGATCCGACTCTACTTGTCTGTGACCTTGGGTGAGACCCAGCCTCTCGGGGGCTCTGTTTCCTCATTCGTGTTCAGGAGGAAGTAGTGATGGCTGAGGTCCCTTCTACTCCTCCATTTGCTGATCCCGAGCCCCTTCTCGCCTGGGGTTTTCCTGGCCCTCTGCAGAAAGCACGCAGCCCCTCCGGCCCCAGCTTCCACCCCGGAGGGAGAAGGGCATCCTGGGAAGCTGCCCACTGCTCCGCTGACCCTTCCCCTCCTTGTTTCCAGACCCCTACGTGAAGGTGTGGCTGATGTACAAGGACAAGCGGGTGGAGAAGAAGAAGACAGTGACGATGAAGAGGAACCTGAACCCCATCTTCAATGAGTCCTTTGCCTTCGATATCCCCACGGAGAAGCTGAGGGAGACGACCATCATCATCACTGTCATGGACAAGGACAAGCTCAGCCGCAACGACGTCATCGGCAAGGTAGTGGGCGAGGCAGGTGGGGTGGTGCACCAGCTGGCGCCGGGCAAGGGTCTGTCCTTAGAAGAGGCAGGAGGGGTAGCAGGTGAGCCCAGGGCCGGACAGTGGGAGAGATAGGGTCAGTCCCTTCCCCTCTCTGGACCTCTGAAAATGCGGGGATTGGACGGGATTCTCTGTGTTGTACTGTGGATCCGCCAGCGGAGGTGGACTGCTGGAAAGGCGAGGTAGGGGGAGCAGACGGGGTGGGGTGAGGAAGTGGGAGGAGGAATTGCCCAGGGTCCCAAAAAGACCTTCAAGGTAAGGACCTCAGAGCAGTCACCCAGGGTCTCGTCTGCAGAGGGCGGGGTGTGTGGGGCAGTGTGGAGAGCTGCAATCAGACTCCAAAAGCCTGGCTTTGCTTCCCACCTCCACTGCTGCTAAGTGGCTGTGTGATCTTGGGCCAGTCATGTACCTCTCTGAGCTTCAGCACTCTCATTTGTAAAATGGAGCTGCTAATACTGACCCTGCAGCCCTTCACAGGGGGTGCCAGAATGGCCTGAGTATGTAGATGTTCTCTGTGTAAAATGCAGCCTCTCCTATTCATATATGACCCCAAACATCCACACCTGGCCTGGAGTTTTTCCAGGATGTGCTTCTGTGACATACAGCCGTCCATGTTTCTACTCTCAAACATCCGTTCCCGTGTTTCTTCATGGTTCAGTGTTCGGAGTGTGGGTGTGGGAGTGAGACTGCAGGGGTCCAGGTCCCAGCTCTGACTATGACAGATGTAACCTTCCCGTGCCTCATTTCCCCCCTTAAAATGAGCAAGACACCCCAACCCGGCAGTGTGCTGGGAGGGCTCAGTAACAGGCGAGACGTGTAGCAGGGCACTCGGAACGTGCATGTCAGCTACTGTTACAATAAAAGCTATTTCTGAAGCATCCCCACTAAGGGCAGGTGTGTTCGTTCCGATGTGGAGGTTTGGCCGGGAACAGGGCAGGAAGCCAATGACCAGGGCAGGCAGAGAGGAAGGATAGATGACAGGAGCAGGCGAGGGCAGACAATGGGTGAGCCAGGGCATGGCTCCATGTGGGGGAAACAGGAAGGACCCCCGCTGGGAAGGGGGGCCAAGGCAGAGGCATCCCTCCGCCAGATGGGAATGGAGAACGCAGCTACTGGAGGTGAGGGAAGCAGCTGCCTCACAGAGGGGTGCCGGCTCTGACTGCCCGTCTTGAAAGGCCCAGGGCGCATGGCTGGTTGACCTGTGGTCACAGGCGAGGCAGTTCCCCAGGTCACCCAAGTCCCGTTGGGACTGTGTGTTCTGAGCGGGGCTGGGGCCTGCTCAGCCCCTCCGTGACCAGCTCAGGCTGAGGGCCAGGAGCCAAGCAACTATTATCTACTTCTAAGCTTTTCTGCAGCTTAGCCTTTTGGAGTAGGGAGTTCCGTAGATACCAATTATAGCTCCCATTGAAGCAGCCCTGCTGTCTGTGGGCTGAAGTGAGGCGGAGGTGAGTCTGTTCTGGCTCTGGCCTTGGTAGCTTAGGGAGCCCCGTAGCCAGCCACCCACGCAAGCTGGGGATCATGTGCGCAGCCTCCGAGGCTTCGCACCCCCTAACACAGAGGCCGGTGGGATGGGGCTGGCGGTGTCGAGCCCCAGACCTGGGTTTGAATCCCTCGGCACTACTTATAAATTCTGTGACTAGAGTAAGTCTCTTAACTCTGCACCTGAGTTTCTCCCTCTGTGAAGTGGAGATAATATACCTGCCGCACAGGTCAGGACTCGATGAGCTATGTGTGGAGAGCCCTTGGCTCAGTTCCTGGTGTGTAGTAAGTGCCCAGGGATGGCAGTGGTCGTATTAAGGAAAGAGAGTGCCCAACACGCAGGGGAGGGAAGAGCATGGAAGCCGACTGCCCCCGCCCACACCTTCAATGCCCCTACTCCGTGCCCCCTGCAAAACAGGTCAGAAGTCGAACTCAGAAGGGCCACGCCTGCCTCGGCTCCCGAAGGAAAGTAGGTCAGGCTGGCAGGGGAAGGCGGGGGCGGGGAGGGGCTCCGTGACATAGGTGTCATTGTGGAGCTGTGGAGATAGAGTGTCAGCCCCTCGGGGGCAGGAGACAGTGAGGCACTAATGCTGCCCTTGCCCCTCTCTCCCCAGATCTACCTGTCCTGGAAGAGCGGGCCTGGGGAGGTGAAACACTGGAAGGACATGATTGCCCGGCCCCGGCAGCCCGTGGCCCAGTGGCACCAGCTGAAGGCTTGAGTGGGCCAGAGGAGGCCCAGGGGGCCGAGGGACCGGGGCCCCATCACGCCCCCACCACTTTATGCACAACGCCCAGCCTGGTCCCCCTGCCGTGGGTGAGGGGAGGACCCTGCGGCTTGGCCAGGGAGGGGTCCCAGAAAGCACTTGGGCCCCATTTCTAGGAAGTACCAGCCCCATCCTCCGCCAGTCCAGCTCTGGGGGAGGGGCTCTGGGAGCCATTTTCCTGCTTTGCCCCCTTCCTTCCTGACTTGCTGATACTAAAGAAGTGGGGGAGGTCACAAGAGCCAGACCGGCAGACAGGCAGATCCCTCCAGAGGCCCGCCAGGTGGGCACGGTCCCCCGTTTTCTTTAAGGCAGTGCCTGGAGTGGAGAGAGGCTGCCCCCTCCCCAGCCCTCGACCGGGGCCCAGGAGAGGGGAGGCCGAGGCGTTTGGCCCCGGCCTGGCCAGGAGAGGCCTGACCCAGGGCAGTTTCAGGTGCCGGCTGGGCCCTGAATGCCAAGGATAGTCTACAGCCCCCTCTGGGGTCCTGGAGCCGCAGCCCTGTGTACTTGTGTTGTGTCCACCGTGTGTGTGTGTGCGCGTGTGCGTGTGCATGTTTGTGGGGGTGGGGGGCTCGCCCTGTCCCCCTGGGGCCAGCAGTGCTGAAGACTGAGGAGAGGGCAGGGGCTCGTGAAGTGAGGCAGGGCTGGAGGCCCGGAGAGGACAGTGCCCTGGGCCAGGGGACAGGAGAGGAGACAGAGGCAGGGGCAGGTGAGGGGTGAGTGGTGGGGATGGGGGCGGGGGGTGGGGGCAAGGGCAGACATGAGCTAGGCTGAGACTGGGGCCGCCTCCTGCTGTTTCCCCTCCTGTCTCCTGTACCCCGAGGGCCTCTCTCTGCTCAGAGTTCCTTCCCCAGTGATTTCATCCAGTGAACATTGTTTCACACCTTTTAGGCACCTACTGTGTGTATCCCGTTCCACCAGGACCCACCTGCTCCCCTCCTCCTTGGGGTCCCAAGCCCCCACTAGTTCTTCCCTAACACCCTTATCCAGAGACACCCTTCTTCATCCCAGACCTCACATCCCAGCCCTGCTGGCAATATTCTACATGATTCCCAGCTTCCTCCCCCTTTTCCCTCTCCCTGTTCGCAGAGCCCCCCCCCCCACACACATTCCTCCAACCTTCCATCCTCCACACTCACAGACCCTCCCTTTCATCCCCCAGCCTTCTGCAGGAGTGTCTCCTCACCTTCCCCACTGCTCCCCATCCTTCCCAGCAGCTCCTTCTGCCCCTCTCAGTTCAGGTCAAGGAAGCAGGGAGAATTCCAGGGTTTTGTGAGTTCTGAGGTTGGCCCACACACAGAAGCTGTGGCTTCTCCGCCTCAGCTGCTGCAGAGACTAGAGCTGGCTTCTCCTTGGAGACGGCAGATTTCATGATGATCCCTCCTTAAATCCACTCATCCCCACGGGCGGTCCTGGTGTTGACACAAGACAGCTGGGGACAGCGTCGAATCCAGAGGTCCGCGAGCCTGCACCTGACATTCCCGCACACGCCGCCAGGTGGCGCCCGGACACCGCAGTCGGTGACCGCGGCCTCGGACCAGTTCTACCCGAGACGGGGCTGACTCCGCAGGAAAGGAGAGCACAGCAAAAGCATGGGCATTTGAGAGCCATTCCCCTTCAGTAGGCTTCCCCTCGAGCTGAGCATTCTGCAGTAGACGGGTCACATTTTTGCCCATATCGAAATTTTCTGACATTGAATCTCACACTCCTGCCCCCATCCCTTCCCCTTGGATCTGGAGGAATATACAATATTCATAGGTGAATCCTCTTGAAGAGTGAAAAGTGCTAATGTACAGCAGACAGTCACCCACATTCCTTGTAAATCCACATTTTTCTCTATTGTAGCTTTGCTTAAAATGAGGGTCTGCCCCAAATGTACCATCCCTTATCCAGCGGGCTGGGGAGCGGCCCGCCCTCTGCGGCGGAAACAGGAGGGCAGCGACTCCAGAGTCTGGGGAAGTGAAGAGAGGGCGCCGTCCCGAGAGGTGGAGGGGTTCCTGGGCCCCTCCGCCCCGCGGGAGGCGAACGAGTG
This sequence comes from Micronycteris hirsuta, assembly GCA_004026765.1. Classification (NCBI taxonomy): domain Eukaryota; kingdom Metazoa; phylum Chordata; class Mammalia; order Chiroptera; family Phyllostomidae; genus Micronycteris; species Micronycteris hirsuta. The sequence goes on along the minus strand of PVJI01000269.1, from coordinate 207,167 downwards.
AGCACGGCCCGTCCCAGGCCCCCTCTACTGCTGCAGAGCCTGGGGGATTGAGCCACTTTGCAAAGAGTGGGTGGAACCATTGCAGCCCTTTTTCTGAGCCCCACCACGGGACTCCTAGCCAATCATATGCAGAGAGCATCTCTGCGCAGAGTCTGTTCCCTGTCTGACCCCACCCAGGCACCTTGGTGAAAGCGGCCTGGGGTCCCCCAGGCCCCAGAAGCACAGCCGGGACTCGGGCGAGGGGCAGCAGGTGGTGGGCCAAAGGCTGGGTGGGCTGGCACGGGAGGAGGCGAGTGGTATGGGGTGAAGGCAGGGGTGGTCTAGGCCTGTAGGAGAACAGGGAATGGGGGAACTGGAGGATGAGGGAGGGCACTGGAGTCCTGCCGCGATCCCAGGACCTTGGGCAAATCACCCACACTCCCGGGGCCTCAGTTTCCCCATCTGTAAAATGATGGTAATAATACTTCACCTACCTCAGGGGAGGTTGTGAGGCCGCTGTCACCTGACCTGGGGGTCAAGGCAGGAGAACTCTGAAGGTGCTACCCGTGAGCAAAGTATTATTACTGGAGCCTGAAAGCAAGGCCCACTGGCCCCACCCCCACGGAGCCTCCAGGGATAGCCAAGGCCGGCCTGGGCCCATCTGTCTCTTCTCCACTGTGTCCCAGGCCCCTTCATGAGGGCCATCTCTCGTCTTTGTGGGTGCCCTAGACTTAGTCGTTATCTTGTTCGGGTACCCTTTCTTGTGACCATTTCCCCAGGGAACCACTGTACAAATTCCACCGCCCCGGGACCCCGCACCTGCCCACCGGTGCCAGACACCAGGAAAACAGCCACACACAAAAAAGCCAAGGGGTCCCCCAGAGCCCCCAACCAAGCTGGGGCCCCAGGGGTGGGGGTTGGGGGCCGTCGTTTGTGTTGTGTTTGAGTCCCTGAGCGCAAGTGTTTTATAAAAAAAAAAAAACAAAATGAAACAAAAACCCACTGTCACAAAAAAAAAGAAAAAAGAAAAAGACAGCAAAGAGAAATGAAAAACTGAAGAAGGAAAAAAGAACCATACAAAAATTTTCCACCACAATCACCCTCTAAGCCAGCAAGATTTCCTCTTTGCAAAACCATATTTTTGTGGGAATGGGCCCTGCTGTATGCACAAGGCCCATTCTGATTAATAAAGGATCGTGGAAAAGTAGGGCCTTGGCTGTTTCCTCTGTGGGACCCAGCCCTCCCTCACCGCCCAGGGGAAGAGGCAGTGGGGTGAGCGGGATGGGGAGCCTGGGGCTGAGTCTCCCCTCAACTTTTCACCTTGGAGATTTGTCTTCAGTGGTGGCAAGGCCCTTCCAGTCCTGTCCTCAGATCTGGAACATAAACCCACTGGCTGGCCAGAAGGCAGTGGGGCAGCCGCACCTCCTGGGTCAGGCCTGAAGCAAGGCTTGTTGGGAATGGAGTCTCGGTGAGGTCTGAGGGGTACCCCTGTAGCTGGCCCAGCCCTACAGTCCCTCCCCCAGTTCCCAGGGGACCCTCAGCACCCTCCAAGAAAGGTCGGCCAAACCGAGGCGGGTACCCTCCACCTTCTGCATCACCGCCTGAACTTTGGCTGGGCCACCGTGGTTTCAGATCAGCGTCACCTCCTTCCTGGTCCCTGAGGAGCTCCAGCTCTACTGGCTGCACCTGTGGCTTCTGTGCACCCTTTCTGGGTTTAATCCTTTAGGATTAGAAAAGTCTCTTCAATGCAAAAGAGCCTGTGGCCAGACCCAGCCTTTGGGCCCTGGGCCCAGTGCCCTCCTCCAGCCACTGTGGTCCCGGATAAGCCATTTCCTCCCTCTGATCTCAGACCACAGAGAGAGAACGACCATCCCAGCCCTCCCCGCCCCCACCACATCGCCAGGGGAAGCGAGGCCTGGCGCCTCTCAGGGTACTTCAGAAGGAAGGTGCTACCTCGGTTATAGGCACGGGGGAGCGAGTGCCCTCTGATGCCGTGCATCCCTCTGCTGGTCCCTGCCCCACTCCCAAGTGACAGGGTGGTAGGTGCCCCCTGGCACCTGGCCAGCAGCTGCCTCCTCCCGAGGCACTAAGTACTCCCACCTGAAGCTGCCCACCCTCCCCCTCCTGCCCCCCTAGTGCTGAGAACCTAGTGTGAATGTCCAGTCCAAAGGTGGTCATTTCTTTTGTCCTCGGGTCTCTGCCCCAAAGATCGGAGGGAGCCTGAGGGTCAGGTAAGTAGTCTCAAGAGTGTCCCATTTCAGAACTTCTGTTCCGACTTTGGGAAAATGGCTCTGGAAAACTGGGCCTGAAAACAGGGACAGCTCGGCCCAGCAGAGGCGGCGGCCTGTCGCCGGGGGCCCAGGGCCTTCTCCTGGACTTTTCGCCTCGTTCTCCCGCCTTTCCTGCGCTAGGCCTCTCCACCGCGACTACGCTGAGACTCGCCCCTCCCTTCCTGGGCCCGGGACCGCTGCCCTCTGGTGTTCTCTTCCTCCGGGAGCCCCTCCTGGATGCCCCTGCTTTCTGGAAGGCCACCCTGGGCCACGCTGTGCTCTCCTCCCCCCACAGAGACCCCTGGCAGGACAACGCTACGCACGCTGTACGCCCCGGCCGTGGCTCCCCGCCCGTCTGTGCCCCTGGAAGATGCCCCGCCCCCCGTGTTTGCGTCCTGTGTGTACGTGTTGTCTCGTTTAGATTGTGAGCCCCCCCGGGCAGGGATTCCTGTCTGAATACGTGTTCTGTGCGGCACACCTGGTTGTGCTAATAAATGTCCATCCTCCGAACAAGAGTGCCCAGGTGTCTTAAGGAAGCTTTGGGACAGACGGCTGAGCAAGCCCAGGTGGTGGCACTGGAGACGGGGAAGGACTTCTGGGCAGGGGCTCCAGTTCCCGAGCACCCTGTTCTGCTTTCCAAAGCCCCTGAGGGTGGGCAGGAAGTGGGAGGTGTGGTAATAAAGCTGGGAAAGGATCCCACCCTGTCCCATCGCCGCTGCTCTGCCTGCCGGGACGCCTGGCTGTCCGGAGGCTCCAGGAGGGAGGAAGAGCAGGTTGCTAACAGCTACCACTCATTCCACACCCAGACCTGACTGCCAGCCAAGGACAGAGGATGGAGCACTGGGTTAGGAAACCTAACACCCATTTATGGGCAAGTCACTCCCTCCCTGGGCCTGCTTCTTGCTCTGCTGCAGCCTCTGCTCTGGCCCTCCTGGGCCCCACGGCCGGCCTTCCTGCTCCGATGCTGATTCCCTTGGCCTCTGCCCTGCGTGCCTGGCACAAATGCAGCTCCCCCAAGGCTCTCCTGCCTAACTCCCCCATGGCCCATGCACCCCACCGCCCCCCACATGCTCCCACACAGCTCTCAGCAACTGCAGGCATGGCCTTGTTACGTGTCCCTCCAAAATCGTCTCCACCCTCCCCGCTCGCCCGGGCGAGTCACGGGCAGCTAGGTGTGGGGGAGAGGGACTGAGACCCCGACGGCACTGCTCCTTTCACCCCCAAGCGGAGCTGTGATGCCCAGCTGCCTCTGGCAACGGCCCCCTTCTTGCCCTGCTCTCCCCACTTCGCACGGAGGCAGAGACCCTCAGCAGGCCTCCCTCAGCCCAGCGTCGGCAGCCCCTCTAAGCAAACCAGCTTCCCAGGAGGACCTGGCTCCTGATGGTGGAGAGCAATTGAGGAGCGAAGCTGGGGACCAGTCCTCAGGGTGACCCAGGGGGACAATGTTATCACAGGGCCTTTGCCCCCAATCTGGAGCTCTCGAGTGAATGCAGCGGGGGCGGGGGGGGGTCAGGGTAACCAACCGGAGAGGAAGGACACCTCGGCTCACAGCGCCAACAGTTATCCCAGGGTGACTGCGCCTCCCCCAACCCCGCTGCATCCCTCTCCCGGACGTCTAAGATCTGCAGGAAGGGAGGTCGGCACACACCGGGGTGCACATAGTCCTGAGGTGCAGCATCAGATTTAGTAAACCCAGTGCTTTGTGTGCAGATGGAGAAACTGAGCCCTGGGGTGGGGGAGGGAGGGGTCGGGAGGCTGGCCGTTACTCAAGGTCACTCAGTCAGTAGAACTAAAACGGAAAGCCAAGCCTTCTGAGTCCAGGACTAGCGTATTTCCTCCATGCCATGACTGAGTCACGGGGTCAGAAAACCTTCCAGTCGACTGCCACTCCTACCCAACTGGTGTGACCTAAGGTCTCGGTTCCTTCCTCTAAGCTCCCAGACCCCCAAAAGGCCCATGGGTGAGCATGGGCACCTGAGGAGCTCTGGAAGCGTCAGAGTCTGCAGCAGCCCCAGACCCTCCTCCTCCTCCCTGAGGAGGCGGCAGCCCCCCAACCCCTCTCCCCCCAACACTAGCTCTCGCTGCCCATTCAAAGCCTTCACTCTCGCTCGCGGGCTGACTGCTCTGGACCATCCCCAGCCTCCTCCTAATCTAGGCCCAGCCCAGTGGTCAGCAGAACTGCTGGGCCAGGCCTGACCTTTGGGCCTCCTATGACATCAGCCCTGTTGCCATGGTGACAGTGGCCCAGCAGCCTCTCATGGGAGACGGGCCTCTAGGCTTGAGGCTTTACAATTTTTTCCTTTCTTTAACTCTTTAAAAAAAATTTTTTTCTGAACAGTGAGGGGAGAAAATAATACCATAACTGAGTAAAAAGAGACTAAGAGAGAGAGGCAGAGGAAAACAGAGGAAGGGAGATGGAAGGAGGGAAGAACAGAGTCGCAGAGCCAGGAGCGGGGAGGGGTCCCAGTGAACGGAGAGAGAAAGGTCAGCCCAGCTTGAGGCAGGTTCGGAAACGTATGAAGAGTCAGGAACCAGAGAAGCTGGAAGAAGCCCAGGGAAGAAGGGTGCCGTGGGGGGCTGGGAGGCAGACGGAGACCAGCCTGGAGCAGCCAAAGCCTGCTCAACAACGGTTGGCTGGGCCAGTCTGATGCAGAGCTGGGGCACAGGGACAGAGGGCAGTGCCCGAGAGTGCCCAGGGTCCCACAGCAAAGGGACTCAGCGCTCCCAGGGCTTATAAATAAACAGGCATTGGGAGAACGCACATTCTTTCTCCAAGAAATGTGATTTATGTTTACAGCCAGTGTTTTTTTTTTTCTTCCTAAAGAAAACACTACCATGGGGGGCCCCTGCCCCTGACAGTGTCCCTGAGTGTCCCCGGCCCTGGCTCCCTCCTCCCATTATTGCTTGGATGGGACAGATCTGGCCCTGGGAACTGCACAGCCAGGCACCCCTCCTCACCCACTGGAGGCTGTCCCTGGTGACTGGAGTGGAGGCACACAGCACTCGTCCCGTGCCCCACGCCGTGCCAGCCACCCTGGCTGTGCCCATGTAAGGGAATGGGGAGTGCAGGCAGCGGGAGAGGCGCTAGGCGGCTTCCCAGAGCAGACAGCCACTCTCCTCAGCCCAGGGCACAGTGGCTTCTTTTCAAAATTGACAGCTGGAAGCCTCAGGCTGGGGGGAGGGAGGCAGAGCTTTTTCCCAGCAAGATTCCAGGGACACGCTGGGAGAGAACTGAACAGAAGGCAGAGGTGGAGACCCTGCCTCCTGCGTTCCCTCCACCCCTCTTCCTCATACAGATTGCTGGGGAGGGAGGTATGTACAATGAGCCCCAAAGGAGAGGCAAGGGCAGCAACAGTGTTAGGGCCCCAATCCCAGCTTCTCACTTCTGTCCTGGGCACTGGCCCCTCCAAGCCCCTGCCCCAGGGCCAGGCCCTCCTCTGGAAGAAGTCCTGCCTCATACAGGCATGTGGGCAGAGGTAGGCTCCTATGCCAGAGAGGGTAGGCTCCGGGAGGAGGGAGGTTGGTGGGCACCCTGGGCATCCAGACTCAGCCAAGGTGATGATTCCACAGACAGCAATTACCCTGGTTCCAGGAGAAAGCTGGACCTCTATTGTGTTGTCTGTGATGCTGTCAGGTGCAGACAGAGCTACCGGGGACTGGAGGGCGCCCTGGGGCGCATACTTCTTGGTCTGACAACTGCCCAGAGACCGCTCAGGGGGCAGTCTTCTCACTACCCCGGAATGTCTGAAGACGGCCCCAGGCCTGCCTGGTCCCAGCAACTCCCCCAAAGTGGCCCCTCTTCTGCCCACCACTCCCACGGACCTTCCCAGAGTGGCCAAAGTTCATCATCCAGAGCACAGGCTCAGGTACCCTGTCCTGGAGGGGCTTCCAGGGCGCCAGGGCTGCCCTCCGGGGGGCCCAGAGCCCGGCAGCTACCGCCTCCTATAAGCAGGTCTTCTTCCTCCTCATCCTCAAAGGGCCGCGCTGGGCGTCGGGGTGGCCGCCGGGGTATGGGTTCGTCGCGCTCGGCCATGCGTTCGACGGCGCCCTCACCTACGAGGAAGACGGTGTCGGCGACGCGCGGGGGCCCAGTAACAGGGTTGTGGTCGTAGGAGAAGACTCGCAGGGCGCGCAGTGGGTGCAGGTCAGGGAAACCACCCAGGCGGTTGCGGTCCATGTCGAGGATGTGCAGGCGGCCCATGCGCAGCAGCGCGGGCGGGAACACCTCGAAGCGGTTGCCGTAGAGCCAGAGGCCGCGCAGGCCAGTCATGCTTGGCAGTTCCGCGGGCAGCGAGCGCAACCGGTTGTCGCCCATCTGCAGCGACTGCAGCGCCACCAAGCGCAGCAGCGGCCGCGGGAAGCGCCGCAGGAAGTTGCCCTCGATCCAGAGGCAGCGCAGGCTCTGCAGCTGCGCGAAGTCGTTGGGCAGCTCCAGCAGCCGGTTGCCACCCAGGTAGAGGCGCGTGAGGCGCGGCAGGCGACACAGGCCGTCGGGCAGGCACTCGAGTTTGTTGAAGTCAAGCGCCAGGATGCGCAGCTCGCGCAGCTCCTCGATCTCCTCCGGCAGCTCGCGCAGACCCGTGCCGCTCACGTACAGCTTCTCCAGGCGGCTCAGCGCGCACACCGCGCTGGGAAGCCGACGCAGCCGCTTCCCGCTCAGCTCTAGCTGCTGCTCGCCGTGGCGCAGTTGCTCCTCGGCGTCCGACGGCAGCTCGTCCAGCGTGGACTCGGCGATGCCCATGGTCACGGGCCCCTACCGGGGCCGCTGCCGTCGCCGCCCAGCATCGCTCCGTCCTGGCCTCCCCCTGTCTCCCCGACGGGGCCGAGGCCGCCTCGGCTCCGGAGGCCCCCCGCCCCGGCCTGCCCCTGCGCCGGGAGGGGGGCCGTGCGGGGCCGAGAGGACGCGCCCGCCTCGGGCCCGGCGGCCGGGTGCTGCGTTCTGCGTCTCGCCCTCTGGCCTCCCCGGCTCCCTACGCCAGCCGACTGGCTGGAGTTCGAGCTGAATCGCAGCTAAGCGACCCGTCGCCCTGACAACCCCCGACGCGGCTGCCAATGAGGCGGAGGGAGGGCGGAGCGGGGCGGAGCCAAGGTACATTCAGCCCTAGGGTACCGGCGCCGCGGCCCGGCCCCGCCCGCCTCTCCTACCCACCCGGCGGGAATCAGTGCTTGCTAAGGAAACCCAAGGTCCGCGCCTCGCGAGCCTGGAGCTGTACCAGCACAGACCGCTATCCAACGCTGTCCACCACACCTGTCACAGCGAGACGTTTGGTGCGCGGTTGTGTGCGCCTAGATTGTCGAGTCCAAGAAGAAGGGAACGAGGAACGAGGAAACGCCGGTGCGCGACCCAGGACTTTGGACCCGTGGTTCTCGAGGGGGGGCTGAGCGTTTCGGTTACTGCCGGCCACGTATGCCATCGGCATGCGACTGGTCTCCCTACTAGAGTCGCTTCAGGATAGTGACTGGGAACTGCGTTACAGTCTGGCCCTTTACAGTGGGGGTCACGTCGGAGGACTTCTGGGGACCCAGCGCCTGGTTCCGCCCCCTTCCGCGCCCCAGACACCCTCACTGCGCACTCACACACTTATCACCGGCCACGTCCCTCCAGCTATGCTCAAAGTCCGTGCGTGGCCGCGGTGGACAGAGGACTGGGACACATGAGTGAGTGCCTTTGAGTGCCACCATCGATGACACTTTAATTCCGTGACTCTTCCTGTTGCGCACGCTCCCATCGACGGCCCAGCCGTGCGCCCCTGCCGTCCCCCCTCCCATTCAGAGCCACGTGCCAGAACTCTTGGCGGAAAAACTCGCTCCGTTGCATTGCGAGCCTGCCGCGCGCCCAGCACTAGATGGGGAGCGTTTCACTGAATCCTTGCGACGCATCTGTGGGGTGGGCAGACAGTTACAACTTATGTGTTGGAGGACATAATCCAAATCTGCACCGGAGTAATGGGGAGTACTTCATTACTCCAATTTTAAAGATGAAGAAAGGAGGCTTGCGAGGTTTGACTTGAACTGAGTGGCCTGCTCCCGGGCGCCCGGCTCGCTGGCTGGGGCGCGGCCGGGACTTGAAACCAGGCGGTGCGACTCTCCAGCCTGTGCTGGTAACCAGGTCCCACGCCAAGTGAAAACAATCGTAACCGCACCCCTGGCCATGAATTTTCTGACAATGGAGCCTGTTGCCAAGACTGCAAGGAAGGTGTGATTCATCCTCTTTGAAGACAAGGAAGTTCCCCCAGAGGGGTTAGGCACTTGCCACCTCTGTCCTGCCCATGGCAGACCTCTGGGCAGCGCCCTGCCCTTTGACCCACCCCCACTCCCACCCGCACTGCAGGCAGAGAGGGGCGTGAGCCCAAGGGCAGAGAGCAATGACCAAGGCAAGGTCCGGATAAGAGCCACACTCCCCGCCCTGGCTGGTGTGGCTCAGTGGGTTGAGCTCCGGCCTGTGAGCCAAGGGGTCACTGGTTCGATTCCCAGTCAGGGCACATGCCTGGGTTGCAGGCCAGGTCCCCAGTAGGGGGTGCACAAGAGGCAACCAATCCATGTTTCTCTCCTTCTCTTTCTCCCTCCCCTTCTCTAAAAATAAACAAAATCTTAAAAAAAAGAACCACACTCCCTGTCGTTCCCTGTCCTGCAAGCCCCACAGGGCAGGCGGGTTTGTCTTCCCTGCTGGCACATGGGAAGCGTTCAATGAAATGTTTTAACCATTTAAAAAATGGAGGCAAACTTTCCATGCAGTGAAATGCGTAGATCGCGTAGGTGTACAGCGTGAGTTCTGACAAGCGTGGACACCCACGTAGCATTTCCGTCACGCAGATCCTCACCTCCCAGGGGCAGCCAGATCCTGGCCGACCTCTGTCATCATACATCAGTTTTGCCCGTTCTTCAGTTTTATATAAATGAAATGATTCCGTGTGTACTTTTTTCTTTTTCTTGCTCCTGGCTTCTTTCGCTCAGATGCACCATATACATGTTTGGGATAAAGGAGCAGTAGCGGTTGTAACTAGGCACGGGGAGCCCTGGGGTAACAGGGGACACAGAGGCAAATTTCGGAGCCGGAAACCAGCCACAGGCCGGTCTTGGGATGGAGGCGGATGAGATGCGGACAGGACTTCAGTCGGAGGGAGGCGGGGGACTCGGGCAGAGAGTAAGGGGAGCCCAGACACCAGACCCAGCTACGGGAGGGTCTGAGCCCTCGCCAGAGGGGCTTCCGTCTCCTCCCGGACCTCGCCGGAGCCTCAATCCAACGCTCTCCCCTTTACTCACTTGGGAGAACTTCTTAGAAGAAGTGAAACCACAGAGAGCAGAAAGCTGAGGAAAACCCAGCCGGAATGATGGATGGGATGAGCTCCTCCCCGACCCCGGCCCCTGCTGCCCCTCAGGCAGTTTCCCGAGGGAACATTCGCTGTGGAGGAGGAAGCCCTGCCAGCCCTCCCCCACCACCACATGCTCCGGAGCTGGCACTCCAGTAGCGGCAGGTGCCGCAGGTGCCGCTGCAACCCCAGCACCGGCCTGGCAGAGCTTCCTGGGGTCAAGGGCACAGGGGACCAGCCCTCTCCTTTCTCCAAGTCTTTCTCTTGCTCCCGGTAGATGCTGGGCCTCCGCCTCCCCCCAGGTCCTTCTCAGCGGGTACAGGTAAAATGTGCCGGCGCTTCGGCCCACGCAGGCTGGCAGCGGGCAGCCATTGCATGAATCACACTGGCACTGCGGGTACCCAGTCCTTGCCGAGGCGTCACTAATGAATTAGCTTCGTCCCCGGCGCGGGGCCTCTCGGCCTTTCTGCACTCCTCGGGAAAGCAGGGCACTGAGGCCCGGGAAGGGGGTGCAGGGGAGGAGGCGGGGGCCCTGACAGCTCCAGGAACAGGTCCAGACCCCAGACACCCCCTCGGCCCAAACACACACAGCAAAGATGGCTGGAGTCCAGGTCCCTCTGGCCCCCAGAAACAGCCTTTCCCTTCCTGATCATAAGTTATAACTGCCGCAACCGCCTCCAAATCTGTATTTGAAAGACCTTTTCTCTGACATGCAGAAATGCACAAAGTTCCCTGGGATAGACGCCCCTGTCCCCAGCATCCAGCATTGACAATTGCACGCATTTGGTCACGCTTGCCTTAAATCCATTTTCTTTTACCTAAAAGGAAGAAAACAGCACATGTAACATAGAAGCTTCCTTTGTACGACCTCCCATGTCCCCAGAGACACCCCACCTGCCCTCACTACGCTGACCCTACCAGGGCCCCCTCTGGTTTCCACTCCCCTCCTTGGGGACAGGACCAAGGTGGCTGCTGAGACTTGAATAAGATCACAGAATGTTTTAGCAACACAGGTCTTCAGAAAGCAAGGATTGGAGCCTATTAGAGAAATGTCAGAGCAGGGAGCGCGCTTAGCTCCCCAGAGAGACCACAGGCTCCATTAGATGTCTGCAGGAAGACAAGGACCCTCGTCCCAGAAAAATGCAGGCAGGCAGTGACTCACCTGATGAGGTGCACAGCCCCCCTGGTTCATGGTCTCCTGGGCACCTGGCCCAACTCCCCCATTAGGCAAAAAAGTAAAGTGACAGCGTCCTTCCTGCCATGGCCCAGTCCTCTTACCTGTGCCCTCAGAACGCCAGTCCTCAGGTATCCATTCAACAAACATGAGGTCCCTACTCAGATGCTAAGGGGCTGGGGATGACTATGAATGTGAATATATTAAGAGACGCCGCCCCCCCCCACCCCCGCAAAAACACCCTGCCTTTGTGGGACTCACATTCCTGAGCGTGGAGATAATCAACAAAAGGCACTTCCCGGTGCGTCAGGCAATGCCAGGCTGCAGAGGGGGAAGAACAGGAAGACAGAGCAGGACTGAGGGCTCTGGAGACAGCGACAGCGGAGTGGCCGGCAGTCCTCAGGGGCAGGAAGGCATCTGAGCAAAGACAAGAGGAGGGGAGGGAGCAAGCTGTGCAGACCGGGGCTGGGGAATGTGTTCCCGGACCGGGTGGCAGTGCTGAGGCCCGGGGCAGGAGCGTGCTGGGTGTCCCGGAGCGGCAAGGAGCCAGGGCAGCGAGGGAGCATGGCGGAGAGAGGAAGTGTAGGGGGGTGGGTGGCAGGACTACCGAGGACCTGTGTGTGTTCTAGGGGAAGGCTTGACCTTGACTTTTGGTGAGGGATCATTGGGGGAGTTTGAGCAGAAGAATGACGTCATCTTACACACGTTACTAGGATCCCTTTGGCTGCAGCTGCAAGGAAGGTGTGTGTGTGTGTGTGTGTGTGTGTGTTGGAGAAAGCAGTTTGTGCAACGTGTACCCTGCTCGTCTTGGTCCTCTCCCACACTGTAAGGGAGACCATCATTTTCTGACCACCTTCGGTCTACCTAGTTGACTTCTCACCACGTCTTTGCCAAGCAGGTACTACAGTCCCCTGCTTTACAGATGAGAAAAGAGATTAAGAGAAGGTAGCTTGATCAAGGTCACACAGCTGGTAAGGCAAAGCCAGGATTCAAACCCAGGCCATCTCATTGCAAAGCCTGGACTGCCTGTCTCAGCCAGGGGACATTAGAGAAACCACCCAGAATGCCCAAATGCAAACAGCAAGAAGATTCCCAGGACTGCCCTACTTGAAGATTTCGATTCCAGGCCCCTGGACTCAGTGTGTTCACCCAAGTGGGGGCATCCTAGAACCCACAGAGCAAACCTAGGAACCACAAAACAGACTCAAGAAGGCAGAACAGAGAGGTCTCCAAGTCCAGGGGCAACCTAGGGCTATGATCTAGGCTCAGGGTTTGCCTGCTAGCAAACTCCAGGCAATGTCTGGCCTACTACTGGCCCAGAGCCCTTCACTAGACAGCCAAACTCATGAAGCTAGCTCAGCCGCTGCCACCCTGCTCCCCAGGCCCCCTAGAAACTGGAGCCTAGTTATACCCTGAAGATCACATTCTCTGAAACCAGAGCTCTTGAGAGCAACCTGGCTGGTCTGTTGAAAGCTGAGAGTCCCCCCCACCCCTCCCAGGGACACTAGAGCGGGAGCAACAGAGGCCAGGTAGTGAGTCTGGTTTGATGCTGGGGACACACCTCCATGCCATGGATGGGCACCTGACCATCCTAATGGGTCCTGGGAGACCTCCACATTCTGAAGTGGGTTCTGACATGAGGACTCCTTCCTCCTGGAAGAGACCACCGTGGTCACGGCTGGCAGCTGCCCTTATGTTAATACCTTCCTAAATCTGTGGCCAAGTTCAAGTTGGATCTTCTGCTCCAAGACTGCAGACCCAGGTCCTGACCATGACTGCCAAGAATGCGCCTGACCTAGTTGCTTCAATATGGCAGGAGCTAACAAGGGTCAACAACTTCTGTTTTCCCCTTTTCTTCCTGAGTGTCCGGCGGGCTGATGGGGTTGGGCCCTGGAATGAGCACTGGGCCGACGGAGGCAGGCAGAAGTAATCATCTATGCCACACCCATGCACAATCTTCCACTCTTCTATGTCCTGCAGTGTTAACGGGGGGAAGAGACTGGATCCCTGAGTCACCCTGTGGAGATGAGCTACCTGAGCCACACTAAGCTGGAAAGCAAATGAGAGAAACATTTTAACACGTTTGGCTACTTAGAGGTAAGAGCTGTTGATCATAGAATCAGCCCAGACTGCCTGACACATTTCCTTGCAGTTTCTCAAATGCACCAGCTCCTTCCCACCCCAGGACCTCGGCACGTGCTGGTCCCTCTTCTTCCCACTCTGCTTGGCTCACATTACTCATCCCGTAAGTCTTCAGCTGAAACCTCTCTCTGCCAGGGAACCCTTCCAGATCCTCCAGTGCACGTCAAGCCCACACATCATGCATTCTTAAACACCCACCTTTCTCCTTCAAAGTACTCATTCCAATGACAACTAAATAAATAATTAACTCCAAATTACTTGAAGAGTGCCTCCTCTGTGCTGAGACATGAGCTCCATGAGGGTAAGGACCCTGTTCAAGGATGTTCCACAGCACTCAGCTGCACGGGACCTCCTCAACCAGCACGTGTGGGATGGGTGGACAGGCAGCCTCTGCCCCACAGGTCCCCTGGGGCCACCTGCTCCTCTTGAGCTACTTGCCCTTGCTGGACCTCGATTCTCACACCTAAAGAAGGAACCTGAACCAGAACTAGGGTGAGGTCAGCAAGGCACTTGCCCCAGGCACAAACTTTAAGGGGGTGCCAACACAGTAATCAAGATAAGCGATAGTTTAATGCAATAAAGACAAGTCGGCACTGGCGTTGTGATGGGCCACAAGGGAGCCCGTGGCAAAAGGAAAGATCCGCAGCTCCAGTCCTGTCTGATTTCAAATGTTGTATGCGTTGTTCTTTGTGGATTTGTTTACATTACGTTTGATTTTTTAAATGATTGCATTCAAGTTTTTTTTTTTTTTTAATCTGGATTACTCAGTGGTTCGGCCCTTTAAATTTTGTGCGTGGGAAAGGGCCTCGCTCACCTCACCCCAGTCCTGGTCCTGGAATGGGCGCAACCACTCTCCTCGAAGGATCAGCACGCACGCCGGCGAGCCACCAGAGACCTGGGTCTGGTCGTTTTGAGATATCAGCTGCTGCTCCACTGCAGACCATGTCCTGGTATCCATTCCCCTCCGTTCTTCCCTGTATTCCAGTTCCCCAAGGGGAACCCAGAACAGAGAGTCAAATCATTGGCTTTGAATTGCAAAAGAGGCTTTGAAACCCATAGCTGAGACCATAGCCTTGCAAGAGCTGAGTTTTGAGAGAGAACTCTTTTTTGTTGGTCCAAAAGCTTGGCTTTGAACTTGGGTAGCAGAGAGCCGAGGCTGTCAGCCCCCGAGTGGGGGAAGCATGAGTCATCACAGAAGCCACAGTCCCACCCAAAAGGACATAAACACTCATCCGGCAGGTGGGAGAAAGGGGGCGGAGCAGCATCCCTGAACCTGGATGTTGCTGGCAAAGGGGCCCCAGGCCCTACCTGCTCTGGGCTGAGTCTGAGGGTGGCATGAAAAAGAGCAGATACATTTGGGACACACCAGGGCAGAGGGAACCTACACTTCTTACCAGCTGTGGCCTGAGGATGCGACAGGTCTCCCGCAAGCTTCCTGACTTTTTAAAGAGGCCTCGGCAGAACCAAAAGGGAGGTGAACTAGCCCCTCTACTGAACACTCCACACAGCCCTGTGTCCTGAGGGGGAATCTCTGGAAGTTTCTGCGCCCCCACAGTGAGTGGGGTGTGGCTGAGAGCAGGCTGGTGGACCTGGAGGGGCTGCATGAGTGGTCCAGGTGAGGCAGCTGAAGGGGTTGAATGCGTGACCCTGGCAAGCAGAGGTCAGAGTGTCAGTTGCTTCCATGGAAGTGCAGGAAGGACAGGCATGACGATGAAAGCCCTCAGAGATCACACACTTGGGGGAATGACCATGGATAGCTGCCTCTCCTCCAACAGTAAGCTCTGTGAACGTGTGCACCCTCCCGGGAGAAGAACGTGAAAAGGAGGAGCGGCAGAATTCCTGACCTGATTGGATGGACAGAGTTACATTCAAAGGGGTCTGCGTGGGACTGGAAGCAACTAGATGGATGTCTTTGTTCAGTTCCGTTACAGAGAGACCAAGGGGCATGTCTGAGCACCTATGAGCCTGTGAAACCCACACCTGCCAGGCACACAGCTGAGCAGGGGGCGCAAGGCATGATGGAACCACGTCCAAGGGGCTCCGTTTGCATTAGGGGCCTTGTGGGTCGCTATAGCACTAGGGCAGCCGAGGAAGGGCAGCCCTTCCAATGTCTCACAAACGGCCAGCGCGTCCCTACCCGGCGTGCAAGGCACTGGCGCAGAGGAAGCACTCCACGGGGGCTCGCTCTCTTCTGGACGGCACCCACATGTGAAGGACATTTGGATTCTCTGGGCCACCCAGCAGTCTCCTATGCTGGAGAATTCCTACTGCCATAGAAAACAGAACCCACAAGTCCTAGTGTGGAAGCTGAAAATGCTGGAGACTCACCTCCCCAGCTTCCTTTGCAAGTTGAATACAGATACGTGACCTGGAAGCCAGCCGTCAGAAGCACCCACCCCCGATTTTGTACTGGAAATGAGAAACGCAGAGCTGCAGGGAGCAGGCAGGGTCCCTTCCGGGGACGGACACCCAGGTTCTTGGCTGCGTAGGCTCTCAGCTTTGTTCTCAGGCCCACCTGAAGATCCTGTGGTCTCCGAAATCCCTTGAATAAACCCATCTTCTGCTTAAATCAGCCAGCGTTGGTTTCTGCAGCTTGCAAAGAGCTCTGCTGGATTTCATGGCCAGACTTCAGCTATCTCTCCTAGGAAGCTTCCAGGCCTCACTTCTGCCCACCTCTCTGAGGCCCAGCTCAGGGACGTGCCGGGAAAGGCCTGTACTCAGAGCAGACAGGCCCGAGTGTGTGCACTAAGCCAGGTTGCTTGGGGGGCTGCTCCAGCTCTCTGGCTCAGGTTGAGCTGGTTCTCCCAAAGCTCCTTCCAGGGTAAACTTTTACAACTCAAAAAACTTTCTTGGCAGAGCCCTGTCTGCAGCAACAACATCCTGAGGAGCGAGAAGTGTCTGCACTGGGTGACGGTGGCGGAGCTCCTGGGTCTGATTCCTCCTGCGCCCTTCCACATATTCTCCTGCTCAGGGAACACTTCCGCGGGAATGGGTGGTCCCCCAGATGGTCAGGGAGGAAACCGGGGATCAGATTCTGAGTTTCAGGCCCTCCATCTGTCTGCGTGTGGCATGCCCACCCTCCTGCCGCTCCCCAGGCAGGGCTTCCCGCCACCCCTTGGCCCCCAGTTCCCACAGACAGATGCCTTTTCCCAGCTGGCCCGCTGTCAAGCCTTGGAGCTGGCGACTCTGCATGTCACTGTGTGACCCAAGCCAGATGGTACCTGCCAACATCAGCTGCCACCGTGTGCCGACGAGCAGCAGCCTCACACGTGTCCCTGTGCGTCCAAAGTGGGGCCGTCGTGTGGCACCCAGCGTCTGCCCCGACCCTGCTGTCCCATCAGCCCTTGGGGCTCCGCACCCCCACAGCCGTGGCATCAGCGCGGCACCCACCTGTGTCCCCAAACTTCCCCCGGAGGGAGGTCTCTCTGTGTTCTTGCTGAAAAGATGAAGGCCCACGGAAAATTTCCAGCACCCGGCAGGCTGTGGGGGCTTAACAAAAGTTAATCATCGCCATTGTATACCTCGGATCGGTTTCTAGAGTGTCCCTGGGGAGGGGCAGGAAGCTTTTGGCAGCAGCTACAATTGGCACCCCTGGAAGGAGTGACTCACCTGAACGCCTGAAGCCTGGTTGGCAGGGGAGGGGAGGGGCAGGCAGCTTCCCAGAGGTCCTGGCAGCAGCTGGCCTCAGGGAGGCAGCCCCGGCCTCCACATAAGGGCGCGCAGGAGGACCACCCCCCCATGCCCTCCCAGACAGGAGGGAGCCTGCTCCCAGAGAAGGGGCCTGAGGGGCCCTGTCCAGGGCCAAGCAGGAGGGGACAAAGGCCAGACCCTGTGGCTACCTGCCATATACCCTTGCTCAAGTCCCTCTTCCTGCCTAGGCTTCTGTCTCCTCTGTTCCAGCATCAAGGCAGCTACCACTTGTCAGCTAAGCACTTTATACATCTTCTCACTGAGCCCACGATGTGGGTGCTGCTATTAACTTCCACCCAGAACGCCCAGGCGGCCTTCGCAGCTGGCGGCAGGAGGCGGCCTCCGGTGTGAGGAGCTGAGATTTGAACCTGGCCTGGACAGCCCCACTCTGCTGATGGCCTGGGCCCGGGAAGGAAGGGTGCTGGGCTGATGCTGGCCCAAGCCCGAGAGGAGACTCAAGTCTTAGAGAGGCAAGGGGACAGGTGCCCCCAAAGCAAAGCCACATGGTCAGCCCCCACATTCACCAGACAGCACAGAGGGGAAGGGACGCGGCCGAGGCCTGTCCCTTCAGCAGAGTCTCAGTCACCTGAGCAGCCACAGCAGGGAGGAAGTGTCCCCCCTGCTGCCTGGCGACACAGAGGACTGCTCAGCACTGACCCAACCCAGCTTTGGGGCTGGCTGGGGGTCAAGGTTGGAATGTGAGGCCCTGGGGCTTGGCTGGGATTGGCCGGAAGGTGGCACGGTGTGTGAGGAGAACAAGGGGCCACACACCGAGAGAGAAGGGGCAGCCCGGTGGGCAAATCAGAGCCACTCCGAGGGGCCGCAGACATGGCTTCCGGGTGAGGGGAGGGCAGCAGGGCCTGCCAGGTGCAGGGGGCCTGAGTGACTGGCCCCCGGGGGCCGGGGCGAGTGACGCTGGCGCCCCTGCTGGGAGTCAACGTCCATCCATCCATCCATCCATCCATCCATCCATCCATCCATCCATCCATTCCCTCAGCCATTCGATAGTGACTGAGCACCTACAGGTGTGCCAGGCACCGTCCGGGGCTTCGGAGTTTCCGCTGAGAACGAGACAAATGTGGCCTATGCCCCGCTGAGTGTCCTCGTCGAGGAGGGGACAGAGAATGGCTCCTCAGCATGTCCGACAAGGCCGACCCCCTCCCCACAGGGATGCCCTCCCTTCAGCCACACTTGCTGTCTGCCCCCTTCTCGGGCCAAGCTTTGGGCTGGCCCCTCCTCTGTGTCCTTGCCCACAATCTTGCCTCCCTCGGTGCCCCAAACTGGTCGCTCTGCCCATTTAATTCAAGGTCTGCAGCAAGGGGCCAGCCCCGAGTAACCCGGTGGGTGGGCAAAGGCCAGGAAGCCAGGTGTGACTTGGGGTCACTCCAGCTCCTACCAGGCTACCCCCACTCTGGGCTCCCCTCCACCCCTCACCAGCAGGCCAGGCCCCCCCACAGTCCTCACTGGCTGTGTGACCTGGGGGCTGTCCCTCACCTCCCCACGCATGTCTCATCTGGGAGATGGGAAACCCTGAACCAGGGGGAGGCTCCAGAACCGCCCAAGCTTAGCCTTGGCCCTTCCTCGATCCCCTTCCTGCCGGCCCACTCCCTAGGCCTCCCTGTCCTCCTCACGCAGACCCTCGGGCTGGGCCCAGGGTTCTCACAGGGAGGCTGGGATGAGCTGCCTGGAGAGAGGCTGCAGGGAAGAAGGCAGGGGCTAAGGGATCACAGGGGACTGCTTGGCACCCTCCCCTTGGGCAGGGTGCACAGCCCCAGCTCAGGAAACCGTGGGGCAGCCCCAGCTCACACGGCCTGGAAACTGGGTGCAGGACAAGGGGAGAGGGGAAGGCAACAGAGCGAGGCTGCGACCAGGCTCCAGTGTCCGCGACACCGTATCTCCCACTGAGCCAGAGGCGGGGCGGGGCAGCGGGGGGCGGGGGAGCAGGAAAGACAAGCTGTAAGAAGACACGCTGGGGACAGGAAATGGAGAAGTGGAGTGCAGTGGGGGCGGGGGGGGGCAGTGTCCGTCCTGTGAGTCTCTGTCCATCTGTGTTTGCGTGTCTGCGCCTGGCCTGTGTGTGTTGACACGTCTGTAGGCCTGCCTGTGTCCATGCACGTATGTGTGTATGTATGTATGTGGAAGCGCTGTGGGCATTCATGAGAAGAGCTGTGTTTCTGTACATGCTGCTTTTGCGTTTCCATATGTTTCCATGTGTGGTTGTTAGTGAGGCTGCGTGTACTTCTCTGCGGGAATTTTCGTGTCCATATGTGTTTGCTGCGCACGTCTTCGGGAGTCTGTGTGCATCTTGCATGTGTGTGCTTTGGTGAGCGTGTGTGACTGTAGATGGGAGGGGTTTCCCAGGTGGCAAATCTCTAGTTTGGTGACTCACCCCTAAAGTTGGGGGCCACAGTCTGTGAGCTGTCCCTCGGTCCTGGGTCTGGCTGGGTTTGTAGCTGAGAAACTCTGTGTCCCCTCCTCCCGTCCTCCAGTGCCGGAGCCTGCTGGAGACATCCACAGGCCACTGGGGGCTCCAGCAAGGCCCCAGACAGCTCCCGGGCCTGCCACTCGAGACTGCTGGGTACAGCCAGGCCCTGGGGCCAGCAGAGCTGCTCCCAGACACCCGCTGCTGGGCAGGGGAGGGGGAGCAATTGCCGGACCACTGAGTCACCCTCTGCGTGCTGGGCTGGCCCGTAAAATGCAGATGTCCTCAACGTAGGGCTGCCGCTGTCCTTCTGTCCTGCGCGACCTTGAGCGGCTCACGTTCCCTCTCTGGTCTAGCTTCCTCACTTACAAAATACAGAGCCAGTGCCAGCGGGGCCGCAGCCCACAGCTGTGCAGGCGTGCCCTGCGCACACGCACCTGGGCGGAGGGCAGCGCGAGGCGGCAGGCACACTCCGCCTCACAGGGCCCTGGGGTCGGGCAGCCGCCTGGGGCGCCTTCTTGCAGTTCTCACAAAGGGCCTGCACCAAGGCGCTGGCCTTTGCTGGCGGCCCCATCGCCCCTGTGTTGGTGTCCTCCTGTCCACGCAGCATGGGCCCACCTCCGTCTGTCTCTGCAGAGAGATCTCCGGGACTCCTGCCCACCCTGGCCTCCCCTCTCCTTTAAAGCATCCAGTACAGGACACAGAAGGGCCTGGAAGTCCTGCCCTGACCTCCCACCCATTTCACAGACCAGGTATCTGAGGCCTCTCAGCCCCCCCTCCCCCACCTCCCTCTCCTCCCCAGTCCACCAGCCCCCTCCCTGGGGCCTCCTCCCTTCCACACCTGACCTAGCACTTAGCACAGCCCACAGGACACCCCCAGACAGGAGTCGAAACGGGGTCTCAAGAGTGAAGTACCTTGTCCACAGTGTCACAGTGAGTCACTCGGGCCTCCCGGGCTTTGCATTGGGCCCTTGCCCTTCCACCCTTGCCCCCGACCCGCTCTCACCCCTCCCTTCCCCAGCCACCCCTGACAGCCACAGACACACTGCGCTGCTCCTCTGCTCTTTACTTCATTAGGAAAGTGACCGGGGGAGTCCCGGGGGCACAGGAGAGGGAATGGGGACAGTAGCCGGCTCCCGTCCCATCGGGATGGCAAACCTGTGGGGAAATGAAGACGAGGTCTGAGGGGCCCTGGGTGGTTCCGTGCACTCACCCACCCCCACTCGGGCTGGGGTCCACAGGCAGGGCTTCCTTGATTCAGAGCTTGGGAGGTGGGGCTGGCCCTCAATAGCCATTCCAAAGCGGGGAGCAGCTGCAGGGGCCCCAGCCCTTACCCAGACCTCAGGCTCAGTAGGGTGCGTTGAAGCGGCTGCTGTAAGGCGTGGGGCGGTAGAAGGGGTCAGTGGAGACCAGGGTTCTGCAGGGAGACAGGGGCCATGACGAGGGAGGGGTGGGGCAGCGAGCCCGGGGGGCCAGCACTCCGCCACAGCAGCCAAGCCGCAGACATTCCTTGCCTGCCAGCTCGGAGCCATTGTCGGTATGAATGTAGTTTTTGAGGAATTGAGCTGAGCAGGAAGGTGTCAGAGGAAGGCATAACCACAGCCCACTCAGTTTTGTGGCCCCCTCCCCCACCCTCCCCCACCACAGGCCACCTGGCGGAGAGCAGGTGCCGCACTGGCTCTGGTCGCCAGGCGCAGGGTGGAGCCGTGTGGGCAGGAGAAGGCATGAACAAGCCAGAGAGAGGACATGAGCCTCTCAGAAGGACAGACAGACAGAGGGAAGGAGGAGAGGCTGAGGAAAGGCCTGGAACCAGCCAAGGACAAAGCAGGCAGGAGGGAGGAAGGGGGACACGCTACCTTCCCACGTGGGGGTGGAGGTGCCTCAGGCTCTCGGTGGGGGTGGGGGAGGCCACCAGGCTGGTGACGGGCTGGTTGAGGGCGTAGCCTCCGGGCTTCTGGGGCTGGATGCTACCTCGAGCCCAGCCTTCTCGGTCCAGCCCCCTGGGGATGTTCTCCAAGTACCTGCGGCACAGGAGGGGCTGTGGGTGGGAAGCTGCCTCTGCCCACCTGGGAGCCTGCCCTCACTCAGCTCCAGCAGGGCGCAGGCCGCCTCGTGCTGGCCTTCTCCAGCTGGGAGCTCAGTGCCGCCCCGGCCTCCGCCCCCATCCGCAGCATCAGCTTCACCACCCCGCATTTGGGCAGGGAGGGGGCTCACCCCTGGTTGTAGGTGGTCAGGTAGTGATTATCCATGCTCGCCTCGCAAGGGCTCCAGACGTAGCTAGGGTTGTTGAGGCTGTACCCTGAGGGCTCCTGCCACATAGGGATAGACAGAGGGGACCTTTCAGGTCATGAGGGGGTTGGGTTGGGGGGTGGGGGGTGGGTACCACAGGCCTCACCTTGTTCCCCACGATCTCCCGGCCAGGCAGGGCAACATTGGTCTGCTGTGCCCGTTGGGGGTGCCCGCTGGGGTGCTGGAATTGCCAGTGGCTCATGCTGCTGAGTTCTGAGCTGGGAGGGCGCACCTGCAGGGGACAGAACTACAGGCTGGGTGGCTGGGTGGCCAGGCTGAGGCAGCAAGGAAGGAGGGGGGTCAGGCAGAGGCACGTGCGGCCACAGCCTGCTCCAGACCCCCAAACCCTCCAGCCCCTGCAGCACGCCAAGGTCAGTGTCCAGCACACCCTCCCTTTCAGCTGCTCCGCCCTTACCCTCCCCAGAGAGTCCAAACACCCCAATTCCCCCCATGCTTCAGGGCCAACCGCAGTCCAAGCAGCCCCGTATCCTCCCCTCTGAGTGCTCCTTCTCCAAGAGAGCCCCAAGGCCACTTACTCTGGAGATAGGCATCCTCTCATTCACTCGGCTGTAGCCTGTCTCCCGCTCAGAGCCTCTGGCCATCTGGGGCAGCAGCTCATCTCCCTGAGACAGCAAAGCAGCTGCTGGGACCCAAGCAGGGGCTCTGCCGTGCCCTTCAGCACACGGTCCTCACGGCTCCACAGGGGCCCCCGCTGGTGGGACAGGCATCCCTCCCCCGGCTGCAGCTGCGCATACCCGAGGGTAGGTCATGGGGAGAAAGTCTGACTTGGTGACACTCCGGCCAGGAAGGAGGACCTGGAAAGAGGCGGGCAGAGGAGCGTCAGCCCGACAGAGGCAGCTGCCCCTGGGCACAGAGGAGGGCTCAGCACACAGGGGCGTCACAGGGGTGACTGAGGAAAGGGAAGGGTTTGGGGAGAACGGAGAGGAGGCCATGGCACCAGTCGGCAGGGATCTGGCCCAAATGCCGAGTGACCTTGTGACCTTGGCTACTCAGCTCCTCCCCTTCAGACCTTAGGCTTCTCATCCATAAAGTGGGGGCATTGGACCGTAGTTTTTGCCCAAGTTCTTTCATCTTGTGTTGGAACAAACGGTTCTGCAACTCACGTTTTTGGTTTTTTTAAAGCCAGAAATTCCCAGACCGGAGGGCTTCAATCTCCCTGAGATTCTCACGGGACCCAGCCTTACTCACGGGGTCCCCAGGGAGGGCCTGAGAGGGCGGCTGGAAGACAATAGGGTTCTTGGTGGATTCCTTGGTGAAGCTGGACTCCTCTTTGGCACCAATTGACTTCTTCTGCAAAAGATCTGTGAAAGACAAGCCCCCCTGTGCTCCCTGGCCAGCTGCCCCCACCCATGTGGTCTCCAGGGGCTCAGAGTCCCAGCGGGTGGGGAAGGAGCTGGCTCCGAGGATCTGGAGGCCTGAACCTCCGGGACCATGGGCACCTGGAGGAACCCGGAATGCAGGGCCGAGAGGGAGAGAGGAGCGGAAGGGGGGACGGGGCCAGAGGCCAGTGGGCTCTGCATGGTGAGTGAACAGTCCGTCAGGGTTTGGCAGACTTAAGGCACTAACTAGGGTCAGCCGGGGAGACGGCTCCCCCATGCTGCGCCTGTGTTCTTTCTTCTCCCCCCGGTGCTCCTTAGTGCTGGGCCAGCACCAACCCCCAGGCGTCTCTCCTGGGCCCAGGGGTAGGGAGGCACAGTGAGAGGGGGGTATGAGCTCAGACAAGCGCCCACCTGGCTGGCTTGAAGGCTCCTTGAGATACTTGGAATTATACTCAGATGTCATGAAGCGCGGCCCCTGGAACGCAGAGGGGGAGCAATGGGGGACACGGGTAGGCCAGGGCCCAGAGGGCGACCTGGGGGCAGTGGCAGCTCTTCGGAGCCTGTGCTCTGAGCACACCTCTGTGGCACGTGCTGAGACCTGAGGGCCAGGACCACACCCCTGGCACAAACTCCTGTCGGATCAGCGTCCCAGGGCCAGGAGTTCATCAGAGCACCGTTCTCCCGTGGCAAAGAAAACTAAGTCACAGTCCGCGCCAGACTCCCAGGAATGAGCAACAGGGCCTGGAGCCCCCGGGGCCCAGACCAGGAGGGGTCCAAGGAGAGGTGAGAGGCCGAAGGAAGAAAATGGGTGCTCACATCACAATTCAGCGCCTGGCTTCTGGGTGTCTGGATGGGGGAAAGGGGGTGGGGGCCAGGGTGTTAAATCCTAAGATACTCATGAGGACCACTTGGAGGCCTCCTTGGAAATATCGAATGGCTTGCTCACCCCAGCGTTCTTGGCGCCCTGAGCCCGCACTTAGTCAGCGTCCTGAGCAGTCAGTGCAGAGGAAGGAGAAAGAGGTGGGCCGTCCCTCTGCCCCACCCACGGCCCGCCCTGGGGCGTCCACTCACGTGGCCGGAGTTCTCCCACTGCAGCGAGCCCTTTCTCTGCTGCCGGTGGAGCAGGGGCACGTGCCTGGGCTCCAGCCCCGTGATGGCTTGGGGCCCATAGTCCTGGGTGTCAAAATGGACCTTTCTGACCTGGGAGGAGGGAGCAACCAATGACCCACCTAGTGAGGGGTTGGCAGTCACTTCCTGACTCTGATTCTGCCCTTGACCCCTATAGAGTGTCTGCACAGCGGCCTAAGGGGTCCCTTTACAATGAGGTTAGGTCCTATCCCCCCCTCCTCAGCTCAGGGCCCGAGTATTCACCGCGCACCCAGAGTGGACTCCCATGTCTGGACAGCGGCCTGCAAGGACCTCGGCTCCCCACTCCTCTCCAGTACCTGCCTCCTCACTGTCCCTCCTCACGTCAGGCACCCCGCCCACCCCACAGCCTGCCTCAGGGCCTTTGCACTTGCTGTTGAACTCCCTCACATTGCCGCAGTTGAGGCGAACACTAACCTCCCTCAAGTCTTTATCTAATGTCTCCATTGCAACCTTCTCGGACCCTCCTGATTGCAGTTGCAACCCCTTCACTTCTGCTCCACGCCCTGCCTCTTCCCTGTTGTAGGTTTTCCCCAGCATTCAACACTTTCAAATAGAGATGTCCAGAACATTAGCTGAATGAGTGAATGAATGAGTATCTGGTGGGCGTGCTGATGATGAGAATGCTGGTCATAACAGGGACCGAAATGAAGAAGGTTGGGACGACTGCGAGAGACGTGATTGCTACACAGATGGTGGGGATGGTGATGTGAGCTTGCAGCGGCGGATGGGACGGCGGAGACCCTGGGGCTGGGGTGGGAGGGGACGGGCCTGGAGATGGGCACAGGGGTGGGGGTGGAGGAGGTGGGGGTGATAGGGGCGTGGATGAGGGAAAAGGTGATGAAGGCGAGTGGACCCCAGCCTGCACTGCGGCTCCTTCACACCCAGACACCTCACCCTTGACCAGTCCTTGGCAGGGCGGTCCCATACTGCCGGAGGAATCCCCGCTCTTTCCACCCCCCATCCCTCCTTCCACCCCGACCCCACCCTAGGGCTCCCCCTCTCCTGGTCCTAGCGCAGCACTGACCTCCTTGGTGGTGGGCACCACACTGGCCTTCTCCAGAGAGTAGCCGGAGTCGGCCTGGTACAAGCTGCCGGGCAGTGGGTTTGTGCCATCCGACACCACCAGGGGGCGGTAGCTCTGACTGGTTACCGTCTGGAAATTGTCCTGGACTCGTTCCCTGAGGGTGGAGCGGGAGCTCTCACCACCAGAGCCTGCAATGCTCATGTCCAGAAGCTTTCCGCCTCCCTCAAACCTCCCACAGATGCCTCAGAAGTCCCTCGGGCCCACGGCCAGGCACCGTGCCTTCAGTGCCTCAGGGCCCCAGACCTAGGCAGGCAAGGTTCAGGGTCCCCACACGTGGATGTCCGCGAGAGCTAAGGCCCAGCAGGCCAAGGGGTGAGAGCGGGGTACACAGACCGTACCCCACGGCTGGGTTGTCCAGGGCACTGAGACTGGCTTGGTTTGAGACCACAGGCCGGTAATTCGATTTGTAGCCGGTGCCTTTGTGACTGCCTATGCGGGGCTTGAAGTCCTCCTGACCTGCCAGAGGGGAAGCCGTGAGGCAGGACCCAAGGTCAGAAGAGTAGGAGAGCAGAGGGCGGGCTTCCAGGCAGGGCCAGCATCCCCCCAGGGCCTAAGGGCCCCCTGATGGAGAAGGCATGAAGCCAGGGGCAGGAACAGACGCGAGAGGAAAAAAGTTCAGCCTTTCGGAACTCTGGCAGAGGGGATGGAGTTGCCAGGATGGGGACCAGGTCAGTGTGGCAGGATCACAGGATGGGTTCATGGACAGGGACTATGGGGCGGGGCCCGCTGACAGTGAGGGGGTGGACCCAGCCCTTGCGGGGCTCGGGGGACCAGTCAGTTCAGTAGGCTGGGGTCACCCTGAGTGTGTGACAGGCCAGAGGGGCTGCTGCTCTCCCAGCAGGAGGGCCTCCCCTGTCCTGCCTGTGTCCTAGGGGCGGGTCTTGCGCCAAGGTTGCCCTCACCATAGGCTACGCAGTAGCTGGTGGCATAGAACTTCAGGGGGTCTGTGCAGCCCCCCGAACTCATCTTCACATAAGGGGAGACAACCCCCAGGGGGAGTTTCCCCATCATGGTGCTGTGGGGCAGGGCCCCGGGGGACCTAGGAAGGAAGCACAGAGAGGGGGCAGTCCAGCAGCCCCAGGACCCCAGGCTGCCGCCTCCACCAACACCCACACCTCGGACTGAAGACAGGACTAGTCATTGTCATCATTCATCTCATGGGCCCCGCGTCTCATGTTCCCTTCCCCAGACCTTATTAGGAACTCCCCATTTTACAGCCTGGAACCTGAGGTTCCAAGTGATAAAAGGTTGGCCCATAATAAGTGGCAGAGTCAGGCGTCAGGCCCAGGGACCCGACTCCTCGGCCCCTGATCTTAACTCCACACACTGTCCTCTGGGGTCTGATGGCCAGACAACCTGGCCAGTCCAGAATGCTTGGCTACTCTAGCTGGACGCTCATTCCCAGCCCCTGGCTCCTTGTCTCTCCCTCAGCTCCCTAGGCCTTGCCCACCTCCCACCAGAAGTTGGCTCTGCTCTCCCCGGGGCCCAACCGCAGCTGGCCCCACCCTCACCTGCCCTCCGCAGTGGCTCTGAGGTCTGGGAGAGGCTGCAGGAGGCAGAAGTTAGCTGCTCCAGGGAAGTCTGGGCCCTTGGGAGGTGGCCAGGCCAGAAGAAACAGTGTGTTGCCTAGCAACTGGCACCTAGCAACAGCGTCCCTTGCCTCTGCCACCCTTCTAGGGCCAGGGCTGACTGAGGTGCTGACTTGGCCAGGAGGAGATGCCAGGAGCTGCCCAGGCGAGGTCCTGCCTCCTGGCGCTGGTTCCCATCACCAGCCTCCCCCACCAGAGCCAGGCAGCGCTGTTGTCTGAGTGACTCGAAATTAAAGATAATCCCAAACAATCACTCCCATTTATTGAGTGCCCACTTCTCACCAGACACTTTACATCCTTTATCTCCAGTGCTCTCAGTAGCTCTTCCAAGCAGCTATTATCATCTCTCTTGTCACACAGGGAAAATGAAGGTTTGCCCAGCAAAGTGCAATCAGAAAACAGAGCTGATATTCTACCGTGGGTGAGTGCAGACCCCACTCAGCCTCTCGGTAAATTAACGTTTGCGGTCTTCTGCTGGGGCCAAACCTGTGCCGAGCTCTTTTACACACATCACCCCCTAGAACCATCTCCACACCGCGCTGCACACCGTGTTTACGGGCCCAATAAACCACAGCTGTCAAGAGTGTGGTTCACGCGGAGCCTTGACGAGGTACTTATCCTCTCCCGCCCCATTGCCCCGCCTTCACCCAGGGCTGCCACTGGCCCTGACTCAGAGGGCTGAGGAGAGCACGGATGCAGCACCTGACAGGTGAGTGTGGTAGGCACCGACCCCCCAGAGCCATGGTTTTCTGTTCAGGAACCAGAAGCTGCAGGACAGAAGTGAATGCACACTGCCCCGCCCTCCGGCGAGGAGCTCCCAGTCCAATGGCAGAGGCTTACATGAGCCCCACACATGAAACACAGAGAGAGGGTACCACGGGTGAGGGGGCCCACCCTGGGTGAAGGGAATCTCCTCAAAGTGCCTGTAGAGAGGTGGCCATCAGCAAGATTTGGACGCTGAAGCCAGCTGGCATGAGCTCTGGCTCTGCCTCTTAATAATCATAAGACTCGATGCTTGTGACTTGTGCCTTGGTTTCCCCTTCTGGAAAGTGGGGGTAATAATGGTAGCTACCCGTGGGGTCATGGTACCTATAAAGCACTTAGTCCAAAGCACTTAGATGGTAAGTGCCATCTTAGAGTTAAGGAAAGACCTGGCAAAGGTTTGGGCCCAAGGATTAGAAACAGAAATTCCACACGGCCCTGCCCTCCAGGAGCCCACTCTGACCCAGGAGAGCTCATGCAAGAGCTGGTGAGGCCTGGGCTCAGAAGCCATTCTGCCACTGGATAGCTGGGCGACTCCAGCCTGCAACCCTCTGAAACTGTTTCTGCTCCTGTAAGCGAGAAACTCGGGGCCTGCCTGGCAGGGCTGTTGGTGGATTTGAAACGCCCCTTGCAGCAGGCTTGCACCAGGCAGAGGTGGAGGTGAGAGTCAGCGTTCCACGAGGAAGACCCTCAGGGCAAAGGTGGGGGTGCCTGGCCTACTGGGAGCAGGGGTGAAAGGTTACCGAGGCTGGGGCACTGCGTGGAGAGCAGGCGCTCAGCAGGGAGAGGCAGCTCCAGGGACAGGGGAGGCTGTGGCCAGGTTTTCCTTTTGGCAGCGAGGTGAAAGGTTTGAAATCGCCTGGCAGGGCAGCGCTGTGAGGGAAGCTCCTGAGCTGGGGGAGGGCCTGGGCTGGAACCTACAAAAGACTTGGGTAGGAATTCGGAGGCCGAGGCCCTGCCGGCCTGAACTCCCATTGAGGCCACCTGCTGCGGGTTTCCCGGTGGCCTGTGCGGTTTTTTGCTTTGTGGCGACACCCAGCGGCTGTAACTGGGAACTGCAGGAGATGCAGCAGGTGCTGCCTTCGTTAAGGCTGCGGGACTCTGGAGATGCGAGAGGAGGGAGCAAGGCGACCGGATCGCCCCAGACACAGACTGGGGTGGAGCCAGCTTTGACTCTGGCATTGTGCCAAGCCTCCTGGCACGTGCTGGCAATTTCTCTGTAGTGTTGTGAGGCTCTAGCAGTGGGCTCGACACCATTTGCTTCCTGACAGACTGTCCTGGCTGGATGGGTGACCTCTTTCTGCTTTCTCGACTTGCCCAGTTCTGAACGGTAAGATTGAGAAGGCAGGGCTACAGATAAACAGGGGCTGTCTCAGTTCAGGCAAAGGAGATAGCACAGCACCAAGCACGGAGCATGTTGCTTTGGGTGACAGGTATCTTTGTGGCTGGCCTCAGAGGCCAGGGCCAGGGCCCTTATCAGTAAAAGGCAGGTTGAAGGAGGGAAAAGCTCCTGCCCACACCCAGCCTTCTAAGGGGAGTGGCTGTCCTGAGCAGGAGAAGGGGGCGGGGAGTGAGCTCTCCACCCAGGAGGCATTTGGAACAGAAGTTTGAATCTGCTTGAATCTGGATGACAACGCCGACAAACGCATCTGGGGTGTGCAAGGTACCAGGCACTGTCCTCAACTTGACCTCTGTCAGCACACTAAACCCTCACCACTGTAAGGTGGGCTCCTGTGGGGGGGGTGGCTCAGCACCTCCATTCCATAGATGAGGAAACTGAGGCTCAGAGAGGCTGTAGAACTAACTTGTCCAGCCAGCAAACTAGGGGAGGGGTTATTATTTGAATCCAGGCAAGCTGGCTCCAAAGGTCATACAGGTCATTACTTTAATATTGCTATTTTCAAAATCTGGCCTTTGATGACAGGTTTTTTTCTTTAAATCCTGTTTAAAAACTCATCTCCCATACGCTCCCCTGTATCCAGCTCCTTGGTGTGTGCCAGGCACTGCTGGGCAAAAATCCACAGAAGGAAGGTTTAAAATCAGCCAAATTGGCCAAGATAATGAAAAAGTGGAAAGCAGGATGCTGGGATGCAGCTGAGGGAACTGAGTCCCGACAGAGCAGGAGGCTTGAAGTGATGGGGAGAGGGGAGTGTGTTCTATCTAGACTTTTTCTAAGATTTTATTTTTATTTATTTTAGAGAGAGGGGAAGGGAGGGAGAAAGAGAGGGAGAAACAGCCATGTATGGTTGCCTCTCACGTGGCCTTCACTGGGGACCTGGCCCGCAACCCAGGCATGTGCCCCGACTGGGAATCGAACCGGGACCCTCTGGTTCCCAGCCCGCGCTCAATCCACTGAGCTACACCAGCCAGGGCCTATCTAGACTTTTTTAAAAATTGTGGTAAATATATATGTATATCATAAAATTTACCATTGTAGCCATTTCTCGGTGTGCGGTTCTGTGGCATTAGTACACGCCCAGTATTTCCCAACCATCATCGCCATCCATCTCCTGGATGTTTTCATGTTCCCAAACTGAAATTCTGTGCCCAGGAAACACGAACTCCCCTCCCCACCCCCGGCCCCTGGCAACCACCGTGCGACATTCTGTCTCTGTGAAGTTCACTGCCGTAGGAACCTCATGTAAGAGGAATCATACATTTCTCCTTTTGTGACTGGTTTATTTTGCTTCACATAATGTCCTCAAGATTCATCCACATTGTAGCAGGCATCAGAATTTCCTTCTCTTTTTAAGGCTGAATCGTATTCTACTTGGTGTAGATATCACATTTGGTTTATCCACTCATCTGTAGATGGACACTTGGGTTGTTCCCACCTTTTGGCTGTTGTGAATAATACCGCCATGAATGTGGGTGTACAAGTACCCCTTTGAGTACTTGCTTTTGGTTCTCTTGGGTATGTACCCAGAAGTGAAATTGCTGGATCATATTATACTTTTGAAGTCCCTGTGCTGGAGGCCGGGGCAGGCACAAAGGGTAATGTTTCCTGGGCCCTGAGACAGGGAGTGCTGGGGAGACAGATGGGATCAGGTGTTGCACCAGGTAAGGTCTGGGCTGAGTGCCTTTAGCCTGGAGAAGAGGCAGGGGCCCTGGTGTCTTGGGGGAGCCTGGGTCACATCCCTGCTCCTCTCTGAGCTTCTTCTAAAACTTGGGTTTGAGGTCTGGCCCTGCCACAGATAGTGCTGTGTGACTTTCCTTTATTAATCACCCCTCTCTGGTCCTGCTGCCTGTGAAAAGAAGGGGCTGGTCCAGAATAGGAGGTTTGGCTTATTTGTCTTTTTAGTTTGAGCTGTGTTGTTTTTTTGGCCTCAGGCCTTGGAGTTCCTCCTTTGAACAGATATTGAAATGATGGTTGACCCCTGTCTACTCCCCACCCTCTGTCTCATCTGTGAGGCAGCAGGACACTGGCCCACCATCTTTCTAGGTCCTTCCCCTCTGCCTTGTTGCAGGGGAGGGTGGCCTGGCCCTCTGGGCCCTCGGGACCTGCACCTGCAGGCTCTCCCAGCCCAGATCCTTAGCTGCACCCACAGAAGCCAAGTGTCCACAGAGCAGAGCTCTCCAAACCCCTTATTCTGCCAGCGGGAACCCTGTCCCTGAGTCCAGATTCTTCTGAGGCCACCTGACAAACCTCACCCAGACCAGGTGAGGCCTCACTATGTGACCACCTGGATCCCCGCTGCTCTGAGTGACCCTCTGGAGTAGGCAGGTTGACGTTGGGACACGACATACAGGGGGCCATGGCAGGAAGCACTGACTGGGGCAGCGTCCAACCCATGGGGCCCCCTTGTCCATGGGGTGCAGGGAGCATGGTGGCCTGGATCCCCAGTTCTCAGGGGAGCCCTTGGTGGCGGGGGTTCGGCGGCTCCTCAGGTGGCCAGGTGATGGAGTTGGGGGAAGTGGGTGAGAGGCCACTGGATCCAACAGGGTTAGGAGAATCTGTTTGGGGGCCCTCGCCGACCTGCGCTCAGAGTCTGGCTCCCTGGAGAGCAGCGCCCCCAGGCCTGCTCCCTGGGCCGTGGGGACAGTGAGCTGAGGACTGTAGGAAGGGCACTCGGCGTGGAGCCTGCGCAGTGGGCACTGAGGAGTGGCAGGAGTGCGCCAGCATGGGTGTGAGGCGGGGCCCAGGGAGAGAGCCCGCAGACAGGCCAGATGCCTTCAGGTTCCATGGCCGATCTGGCCCGTTTCCAGCTTCTCTGCGGGGTGACTCGGGCCTGTAGGAAGGACCACTGCCTTCGTGAGGCGGGAGAGCTGGCGGGGCTGGGCTCCTAGGACTGCCACCTGCACTGTCCTCTGGAGGCTCTGCCCACTGCGCTGTCCCACCGGGAACGGAAATAGCCTGCCTCTTAAGGGCCAGAGTCCCATCTCCCTGCCTTTGTCTTTTCTAAAAGGAAACGATGCCCCCGATGGCCTGAGCGCTCTCTCTGCGCCTCCCGCCACGCCACGCTGGCATAGCCTCGCCCAGTTCCTTCCCCCCTCGCCGGACGTTTCCTGGAAGAACTCTGTTGTGTTCCTTTGATGGCTGTTCTGTTCCTGCCTGTTCTGTTCTTTTACTGTCTCCTCTGGGGAAACGGGTTGATCTTGCACAAGGTTTAAAAATTCATGACTCCCGGGCAAGATGAAAGGAGATAAGGCAGAAAATAAGAGCCCGATCCTGGTCCTCCAATGGGAGGGAGAGCTTTGTGGCAGTGACAAGCAACCAACGCAGGGCAGGGGTCAAGAGGGTGGGGTCTGGGGGCCACAGAGACCTGGCTTTGATCTGCAACCTTCGTGGTATCGGTGCCCTTGGACTTCCTTAACTTCCTGAAGCTCGTTTCCTTAGCAGTACAGTGAGGTCACGGTAGAACTCATGCAGTGAGACTGAGGGTTCAGAAAAAAACAATGTATTTTTCTTTCTTTTCATGCTGTTCTCTTTTTTAATTGCATTTTTCCCATTACCATTCACCCTCCTTAGACCCGCCCCTCCTCCCCAGAATCACCACACAGGAAAAACAATATATTTCAGTGCTTAGCACACAGCCTGACGTAGAGAAAGCACTCAGAAAGTGTTTACGATTATTTTACATTTCCCAGCCTTCCTTGCGGTTAGATAAGGGCCATGGGGCCAATTCTGGCCAATGCACTGAACGAGGAATGGAGAGGTAGCACTCCCAGCCTGAGATGTTTGGGAGTGGCTGTGAGTTTTCCACTCTCTGGCCGGTGGCGGGGGCAGGGGGGGGGAGGCCAAGTAGGGATGGGAGAACTGAAGGCTGGAAGCAGCCTGGATCGCCGAGTCACTGCATGGAAGTCTGCTGCCCTGGACGGCTGCCTCTGCCTCATCCAAGGGGACGTGGCAGACAGTGAACCCTCGCTGCTTCAAACCCCTGAGGTCTGGGATTTTGTTTGTTACTGCAGCATAAGAACAGAACTGAAGATTTGAGGGTGTTTCGAGAAAGAGGTTTGGATGTGATTCTGTGTATTAGTCAGGATTTTCCAGAGAGACAGAACCAATAGGATGCAGAGAGAGAGAGAGAGAAATTTATTATAAGAAGTTGGTTCATGCAATTATGGAGGCAGGCAAGTCCCGGGATCTGCAGGGCGAGTCAGTAAGCCGGAGCCCTAGCAGAGCTGGTGGTTTAATTCTAGTCTGTGTCTGAAGGCCTGAGAACCAGGAAGGCCGATGGTGTAGTTCCCACCTGAAGATAAACAGGCTTGAGATCCAGGAAGAGCCAGTCTCCCAGTTCAAAGTCAGGCACGCAGGAAGAACTCTCTCCTGTTCAGAGGAGGACCAGTCTCTCAGGCCCTCAGCTGATTGGATGAAGCCCATCCCCTTTAGGGAGGACAGTCTGCTCTACGCAATCTACTGACTTAAACGTTAATCTCACCCAGAAATACCCCCACAGAAACAGCCAGAATAACGTTGGGCTAGGTGTGGGGGCACCTTGCGGACCACATAAAATTAACCATTGTGTTGTCACCTGGGAAGCAGATAGATGAGAGACCCACTGAACTGGTCTTTCAATAGGTTGTACTTGGACCAAAAATGAACTAAAAACCCAAGTGTAAGACCTAGAACCATAAAATTCCTAGAAGACACAGAGAAGCTCCTCGACCTTGATCTTGGCAATGATTTTATGACTATGCCATGAAAAGCACAAGCAACGAAAGCAAATGTAAACAAGTGGAGCCACATCAGACAAAAAGCTTCCGCGCGGCAAAGGAAACCATCAACAAGATGCAAAGGCAGCCTGCTGAGAGCAGGAAGGTATTTGCCAGTCACATACTGGAGAAGGAGTTGCTATCCCAAACACATAAGGGAAAAACACATCTATATAAGGAACTCACACAACTCAATAGCAAAAAGGCAGATAACCCAGCTTAAAACAGACAAAGGGCAGCAGTAGACATCTTCCCGAAGAATGTACACACGTGGCCAGCAGGGACATGAACAAGCGCTCCACGTCACCTGTCATCAGGGAAACGCAAAGCAAAACCACAGCAAGGTCTCGCTGCTCACCTGTGAGCACACCTGTTATCGAAGACAAGAGACACGTGCTGCCGAGGGTGTGGGGAACGTATGGGGGTTCCTCCAAACTGGAACACGGAACTGCCCCGCGGTCCAGCAACCCCACTTTTGTGTGTGTCGCCAGAGGACCCTCGCTGGCTTGACGCGCCCTCTGCGCCCTCTGCCCACTGCAGCAGCATCACTTGCACTCGCCAAGACATGGAAACCGCCTCGGTGTCTGTCGCTGGATGTCAGGAGGGCCGTGAGCGAGACAGGGACTTGCACCGTTTGGATCCACCGAGACCTGGGGCCGGTTGTTCCCACAGCACAGCCTCGCCCGTTCTAACTCCTAGGCATTACCCATTTCAAGCATCGCTCTGTTATTTTAAGTGCAAACGCTTCAGCATGACAGAAAATCTGCCATCCTTCCTTCCACGCCCCATCTCTAACGCTTCCCCACCAGGGCCCCCATGCTCCGGCCTCGCCAATAGAACCATTTCCCTGGATCTCAGCCCAAAGGCCAAGAAGCGATACCAGTAGAACCATTCCAAGACTCTCTGAACATGCCCCGCACTGTCTCACCTCCTTGCTTTTGCCCAGGCCATTCCCTCTGCCTGGAATGCCTTTTCCCTGCTGTGTGCTTCTTTCTCTTTCTCCCTTTTTCTTTCTTTCTTTCCTCCCTCCCTCTCTCTCTCTCTTTCTGATTTTATTTATTTATTTTTAGAGAGGGGCAGGGAGGGAGAAAGAAAGGGAGAGAAACATCAATGTGTGGTTTCCTCTCGCACACCCCCTACTGGGGACCTGGCCTGCAACCCAGGCATGTGCACCGACTGGGACTCGAACCGGTGACCCTTTGGTTCACAGGCTGGCACTCAAAGCCCTGAGCCACATCAGCCTGGAGCACGTACTCTTTCTAAGTCACTTCTCTGCTTATATCTCGCTCTGATCGTTCTTGGAGGAAAGGCCTGGAGGAGCTCATTCTCAAGTGAAATCAGAGGGTTTCGTTTCCATAGAAGAATGTCGTTTGCTTAAGTGGTATCTCGTGTGTTACCACCAGAGCCTAGTCGTGTGTGAGTGTGGGGGGCGGGGTGGGGATGAAGAGGGGCGCGAGAGCCAGATCAGAGTGCTGTGGCCTTGAGAAAGAGGCTCCTGGGAAGACACAGGCAGCAGGCCCCAAAGTGCCATGAGGGGCTCCCAAAGCGGGCACACTCCCCGATGTTTTAGGAGGGATGGAGACAACCAGATTTTTAACAACATACATGCTTCAGTTACACAGTAATAGGAGCAGTAACTTTCTCGTGAGAAGGCAGTAGGGCAGGCTGGCCGGCTGGCTTCCTGTCCCACCTCCCTGGCACGCCTGCAGAGTGAGGGACCGGCAAGGGCACCGTGGGAAGGGTCAGAGTGCCTCCGCGTCCTCTGTGAGGAACAGACAGCGGAACGGAAGGATGCCTCCCACGGTGGGAGGGCTCGTCCCCCTGCGGCGAGTCCTGGCTGGCTTTCGGGCACTGACGGGTACAGCGACCCGCGGCCACAGGAAGCTCCTGCCCCTGTCTGTAGACAGTGTAGGTGGTGTGGGTTGTCAAGCCCTGGACTTACACACCCAACACCACAACACACATTCCTCCTGGGTGTTGACAACCATTTTTATGTGACTAACTGATAAACAGTTGTCTCAGGGAAGGCAGTTAAAAACCCTTTGGGTCTGTCCACCCACATGCAGAGGGCGGCTGGCATTCTTAATGCTGGTTAATAGCACAGTGAGAAACAGAGAGAGAGAGAGTTGCTTTTTGATGGAGAGTTTCATTTTCATTTTAGATATAAATGACATTAAATCAAATATCCTTTTGTGACAGACTGGTCCTAACCAGTTCCATTTTCTCTTAGCGAGGAACTTACTTTTCTTTTTTCTTTTTCTTTTTATATATAGTAAGATTCCAGTTATATAACATTAAACAACTAAATAATATATATTAAGGGATGCATACAAACAGGCTGCAAACTAAAGAAAAGCAAGAGAATCATGAATTCAAACTTCGGCAGAGTGGCTGCTTCTTCCTGGGATGCAGTTAAGGAGGGTATGCAGAGGGCTTCAGCTGTACCAGCTGCGTGACTGCCCAGGTGAATTTTATCACAAACTTTTTCTTTTCTTTTTAATTTAATCTTTATTCTATTTTTTCCATTACCATTTAGTCCCCTTATACTCCCCCGCCCCCCACAGCGATCACCAGGCTGTTGTTCAAGTCCATGTTCCCTTCTACTCAACCCCTCCCCCACTGCTGTCACCTGCTCTCCATCTATGGCCTGTCCCCCCCTTCCTTATCGGTTCAGCTTGTTCCTTAGACTCCACATGTGAGCGACATCACACGGTATTTGTCTTTCTCTGACTGGCTTATTTCACTTAACATAATTAATGTTCTCCAGGTGGAACTTACTTTTAAATATGATGTTTTTGGTAACTCAACTGGGCTCCTTTTACTTGAACTTAGTCTTCATTGAAACATTTTATTTAAAAATTTTTAAAATGTAATAACATTGTTGTTTTGTTTGTTTTCATGGAAACAGATGTGACTTTTGACAAAATAAATAAATAAATAAATACCAAAGCCATCCAACAGGAAAAGAACTCTTTTTAATAAATGTTCATGGAATAACCGGGTGTCTATCTGATAGGAAAGGAAGCTCAAACCTTACCTCCCACCACACCTAAAAATGCATTCAAGATATAAAGGTGCTTTCAGCCCGGCTGGTGTAGCTCAGTGGACTGAGCGTGGGCTGGGAACCGGAGGGTCCCGGTTCGGTTCCCAGTCGGGGCACATGCCTGGGTTGTGGGCCGGGTCCCCAGTGGGGGCCATGTGAGAGGCAACCATACATTGCTCTTTCTCTCTCCCTTCTCCTCTCTCTGAAAATAAATAAAATAAAATCTTAAAAAAAAAAAAGATATAAAGGTGCTTTCACGACTTGGGGAGAAGCAAACGCATCTTAAATAGGTCACAGACGCAAGAACCACAAGGGGGAAAAAGCTGATATATTGAACTTCATAAAAATTTAAAACTCCAGCTCTTCCAAAGACACTGTTGAGAAAAACAAATATACAAGCCACAAACTGGATGAAAATATTTGTGAACATTTGTCTGGAAAGGACTGGTATGCAGGATGATGTATCTCTGTATCTTGGTAGGGGTTTCATTGTCAAAAGGGAACTTTTGAGGCCCAAACTCAGCAGATATACACATAATGTTTGTGCATTTCATTGCACGTATGTTTTACAGCAAAACACTTTCAATAAACATCAAAGACTAGTTAAGAATTTGCACTTGTACACATCCAGGGGAAGTGTTCTTATGTCTGTCATTTTCTCTGAAATGCATCCAAAAGTAGAGGGTTCAGCGGGTGGGGAGAGGGATGGAAAGACAGACAGATGTGCGATCGAGTGAGTAGTTAACAAATCAATTGCAGAACCGAAGTGCTGGGTACATGGGTGTTCACTCTAAAACTCTTTCACCATTGTTGTTTGTTTGAAATTTTTAAGAAAAATTCAGTTACATTTTATGCATTTGTTCTTGCAGTTGTGATGAATAGTTTCCTTTTTAAATTCATTTGTTTAAATTAAAAAGGGGCTCAATTTAAGAAAGACAGTACGTAAAGCCCTGGCCCATGTGGCTCAGTGGGTTGGGCGTCGTCCTAAAGATGGAAAGTTCACCGGTTCGATTCCCAGTCAGGGCACACGCCTGGGTTGCGGGTTCGGTCCCTGGTTGGGGTGTGTTCAGGAGGCAGCCAACCTCTGTTTCTCTCACACATCGATGTCGCTCTCCCTCTCTTCTCCCTCCCTCCCCCTTCTCTAAAATCAAAGAGCATGCCCTCAGGCGAGGGGAAAAACAGATAGCAAGCACTGGAGTAGACGGTGCACAGACACGACAACCTCGGGGCACCGTGGAGTGAACCGGGTCAGGCTGGGGCGGGCAGCTGCTGAAGGCAAACTCTGTCTTTTCTTTTTATAGCAGACTTCATTTTATTTTATTTTTTGAGATTTTATCTCTCATTAGAGGGGAAGGGAGGGAGAAAGAGACAAACATCGATTGGTTGCCTCTTGCACACCCCCAACTGGGGACCGTCCCCACCCCAGGCATGCACCCTGACTGGGAATCGAACTGGCAGCCTTTTGGTTCACTAGCCGGTGCTCGATCCACTGAGCCACGCCAGCCAGGGCGCACACCCTGTCTTGCGGCTTCCCAGCCATAGGCACGGGCAAGCCTTGCTGGGTTTCGGTTTCCTCATGTACAGGTGGGATAACGTGACCTCCTCTGCAGGGAGGCTCGCTGTGGGTATGAGTGGGACAGACCAGGGAATGCGGAGCTGGGGAGGCCACATACCACCCTCCTCCCCACACAGGACGAGGGCAGAGAAGATCACTATCTGGGGCAACAGCTGGGAGGACGCCCTGGGGCAGGGAGGGACGGGCACGTGTTGGGGCGGGATTCTGAGAAGGCCCTCCAGATTGAACAGGGAGGAGAGAGCAGAGAGAGCTGGTGCTGAGCGCCCACACAGACACGATTCCCAGCTATTTCTGCTTCTCCAGCACATCCTCCTTGTGGGAAACGAGAGGCCCACCCTCAGCGGAGGTGGGTGCATCCCCGTCCCCTGTGCTCCAGGGCCTTCGGGTGTGGCGTCCATTTCCTGAAGGACGCCTGAGTTTGGGACTTCGCCTTCTTTCAATATCCTAGGTCTTGCAAGAGCGCTCCACTTTCCACAGTGAGAGGGACCGATGTAATTCATGAAAACCCTTTGCCCCCATCCAAGGGCATCCAGCCACCCACTCTTGGAGCACACTGAACTTTTGAAACTACAGAGGAGGTGGGGGGGGGGGTGTCTCATCAGAGCAGGAACCCAAGGGGACTCTGAGTCCTGCAGGCCCACAGCTCTCGCTGTTGGGAAGTTTTGCTTTGAGCTCTGCAATCAGATTGACACATCGATTTTTATTTTTACTCATCCCTTAAATAATTAGAAACACCTTTGGCATGCCAAACAGTGTGCCAGGCACTAGGAACACGTAAAGGTGAACAAAAACGAATCCAGTTCTCATCCTCGTGGAACTGAAGGTCCCGTGGGGAGACACGCAGATGTAAAATCAAGCGATGAGGGAAGGCTTCTTTGAGGAAGTGGCCCCTGAGCTGAGACCTGAGAGAGGAGGGGGCGGAGAGGGAAAGGGAGGAAAGAGCATTCTGGGCAGAGGGAAGCGCATGTGCAAAGGCCCAGTGGCAGGAGGAGTCACGGAGCCTATGAGAGGTGGACGAGCATTGCGGAGGCGGGAGCACAGGCACCAAGGAGGACACGGATAAAGTGCAGCCCCCCCCCCGGATTTGATGCAGTCATGGTTTATGCCCTGTGCACACAGTCTGAAAAAGCTCAGGTAACCCTCCTCCGTGGGGACACCCCGTCCAGAGCATGTGACTTGGTTGTCTGCTGCAGGGCACCAGCAGACTGTGGCTCACTCAGGACGTCTCCAAGGGCCAGGCCGGAAAGTGGCCCTCAGGACTTGCGTGCACATCCTGCTGCTCGGTCTCAGTCACAGCGCCTGCCTTCTTACCAGGGGGGCTCCACGGACGCTGCCGTCCTGCCCACAGGCTCGGGGAGAAGCAGCGGCGGGTGGACACGTGCCGCAGTCTCCGCCGCAGTCCACCCTTCCGTTTGCCACGCCGGCAAGTTTTTCTTCTCACTCGTGGCACACGCTCACCCTCTTCTCAAAGGACAGCACCCGAAGTTCCTGTCCTGTCCTCTCCCTGCATCTGGACCCTCCAATGCGGCTCTTCCCGGTTCAGGGACCCATGAAAAGGCAAGGAAACTGCGCCCTCGCCCTGCCCCGCCCCATATGGCGTCGTAACGGGGACAGAGCTGCTGGGGCGCCTTCTTCGTGGACTCGGGTTGTGCCCCAGGGAGACTCTCCCACGTGCCCTTCACCTTGGCCCTGGCTCTTCTCTCTGAAGCGTCCTCCTTGGCGATCGTTCTCCTTGGCCACATAGGAAATGGGTGAGGCCCTTGGGGCCACACACTCTCTCCTGCTCGTGGGTGGCTGGCGGTCCAAAGGTGGTTTTACAGCTGAAAACAGTCCAGGGCTTTGGTTCGTAGGGAGGGGAGCCCCAGCTCTTGGTTCCCTTGGCAGTACAATTCTTCCAGACTTCCCTGGCCTCCAACCTGTTTGTGTCTAGTCAGCTTCGTGTGCCCCCAGTGAAACTCGCCCAAATTCTTTTCCAAGACGTAATTCCTGAGCCTGGCTTGTTTGATGGTTCACCTCCATACCTCTCCCTCTCTCCTCCATGACTATCCTGAAGCTCTTCGGAATGAGAAACCAAGGCACACCTTTAATGTGATCCTGTCCTGAGTCACTTTACCCAAGAGGAGAGTTTTCCTGGGCCTTTATTGCCCTGAACTTATTTTATATCTCATCTTTTTCCACTTAGGGTGCGGAAGGTTTTGCAACCCGGGGAGGCCTGAGATCTGGAGATTCTATTTCCTTTCAATTCTACGCAAACACCAGGTCATTCTTCCCTGAACCCATCTCTTCCTGGCAAACCCTCACCAAATGCAGGCAGTAGCAGCCGCTCCCCGTGGGCTGCCACATTGGCAAACGCGAGGGGGGCCTCCCAAGTTAGAGCAAGCAAAAGCGTCACCAAACGTCTGGCTAGTGCATACCACAGATCTGCCACTTTTTGAGGGTCCCGTGTCAGTTTCTTTGTTCACCTCTGCCCCGGTGCTGAGCCAATGTCACCGTGGGAGAGTAACTACTCCCCCAGGGCTGTCTCTTCATCGGCAAAACGAAGGTAGCAGGGCATCGCACTTCCGAGGGCGGCCGCGGGAACTGAGCGAGCCAGCGCATGCGCGGGGTTAGCGCGGTGAGGTCTGCAGTGAGCCCCGGCGAGCGCCGCTGTCACTGCCGCTGCTCCCGTGGCGGAGGAGGAATGCCGTGCGTCCCTATGAGACTGGCATACTGAGTGCTCTAGAGTCTGATACACTAAGCAGGCACGTTTTCAAAGATATAAAAGTGAGAGGTTCACCTGTCCAGGGTACCAGGTCCTCACCCATGCTGGCCAGTCAGTGATTTTTACTCTCTATAAGCAGAAAAAAAGTCATTAGAAAGCCTAATTATTATCTGTATCAGTTACCGATTGCTACAATAATGCTGCCTAACAAATCATCCCCAAACTTGGTGGCTTAAAATAATAAACGTTTAGCCCTTGGCTGGTGTAGCTCAGTGGATTGAGCACAGGCTGGGAACCAAAGGGTCCCGGTTCGATTCCCAGTCAGGGCACATGCATAGGTTGTAGGCCAGGTCCCCGTGAGGGCCACGTGAGAGGCAACCATACATTGCTGTTTCTGTCCCTCTCTGTCTCCCTCCCTTCCCCTCTCTCTAAAAAAAAAAAAAATAATAAATAATAAACATTTATTTAGCTTAAGGGTCAGTGGGTTTGCAATTTGGACTGGACTTGACTGGGCTCCCTTTCCTGTCAGTTGACTTTGAGGTGACAGAGGTGACTTGGACACACGCCTCTCAACCTGCTGAAAGCTAACCTGGGCAGGTTTTCAGGCGGCTGCAGAGTAAAGAGCCAGGGCAAGCCCAAAATTGCGCAGGCGCCTTTCAAGGCTCTGCCTGCTGCGCAACTGCGGACACCCCCCGGGCCAAGCGAGGTCCGTGGCTGACTCGGAGTCACAGTGGAGGGCCTGCAAAACTGCACAGCAAAGGGCAAAGAGTCCACCAGACGGTCATAAAACTAGCTGGTGAGGGTGAAGTCAGAGCAAGCAAGATAAGTTATTTCCATGATACTGAAAGTCGGTGTGTCAGAGCTCCAGGGCCCTAGTGTGGGGACAGACCTGCCATACAAGGTTGGTTATCCCACAGCCTGCCCTCGGGTCAGTGCCCGAGACACACAGACCAATCTTTGGTCCACTACCCCTTCTTCAGAGGTCCTCCGGGGCCTGGACTCTACCCCGATCTCCGTGTCTCCAGGGTGTGGCACGGGTCCCACCCACAGCGCTAGTGAGGGCAGCCTCTGCCTGCAAATCAATGAAGCTGAGAATGAAAGAGTAAGCATGACTTCCTTGAGGACAGCGGAGGTGCATTCTCCCCGGTCCCCAGCGCCCGTGCAGACCGCTACAATGTAGCTTTCAAGTCCGATTTCTGAGCATCGTTTTCCCAGTCTGCCCCCAGCTGACTGCCTGTTTCTGCTTGTGCCAGAAACACACTGTCCACTGCAACATCTGCTGGCACCTTCTTCCCTCTGGGCGACCCTGCTGAGGGGGTCAGAGCCAGGGGGAAATGAGGGTCCTGATCACACGGGGCCTGGGATCACAGCCTCGGCCTTGGGAGAAACCAGGGTCAGCTTGTCAGGAATGATTCTGGGGCCAGTGAGTTCGATGGAAGATGGGCAACCTGTCCTGGGCCTTGGGATGGGGGTCACATGGCCTTCCCAGCCAGCCACACCCACCCCTCAGAGCCAGCCTCCGACTGGGAGGGAAAGGACAGACAGTAATGGGAAGACCCAGAAAGCTTCCAAGCTCATCTCTGGGCTCAGGGTAAGGACAAAACCCTGGAAACGGCACAGAGTTTGAGCCCTGCCCCTTGGCTCCCCCCTTCTCCTCCCACCCCACCACATCCAAAGGAACTCTCTCTGAGCTCAAATCATCACCTGGAGAGCTAGGTAACATCTATCTTGCCTGGAGAGCTCAGGTGGTTAACGCAAGAGCTGCTGAGGTTGTGACGTCACCTCTGTGACAGCCAGGGTCCCAGGGTCCTATAGGGAACCAAGAGGGGGTCTCTGCAAAGTCCTCCACACAGCAGTGCGCCACAGACCAAGAAAAGATCCAGGATGTGAAGCCAGTAGCAGCTGAGGAACAGTGAGGCTTGCAGGTTTTGAGGCCGAGGAGAATACGGCGCCTGAGCACGCAGGCCCTGGAGGCCCACCGCTTCCGACCTGTGACTTCTGGCAAGCCTCACCTCACCAGGCCTCACTCCCCTCCTCTGCAAAAGGGGAAGGATCGTTGTGCCTGTCTCGTGTTGCTGCTGTGGCCGTGACGACTGATACAATCCGTGCAGAGCTCCTGGCAGCCTTGGGCGCGCCGTCACTGCAGCTGTCCTTGCTACCAAATGCTAATCGGGGGCAGGTCCGAGCAAGACTTCTCTTAGTCCTTATGCCCACCCATGGGAGTGGTGCTTCTTCCTGCCTTTTTATGTGTGAGACACAGAGGTGTGAGAGATCAGGTAATGTGCCCAAGGCCACCCAGCTGACAGGTGGTGGAGCCGGGGTTCTGACTGAGGTCTGATTCCCACGCAGCGACCTTGACTTCTGCTCTGTTTCCCGCCCAACACATGAACCAGGGCGACTCCAACTGTAAACATTTCTTTTTTTTTTTTTACTCCTCATCCAAGGATCTGCTTGCTGGTGTTAGAGAGGAAGGGGAAGGAAGGCAGAGACATATTGGCATAAATGAACATCAGTCGGTTGCCTGCCGTCCATGCCCCGACCAGGGATCAAACTCGCCGCTGTTCGACAACACTCTAACCAATGGAGCCACCCGGCCAGGGCCGCATGTGAACATTTCATTACGTACTAACTAAACTGAAATCCCCTGGGAAATAACACCTACATCTTAACATTATAAGTTGCTGTTTAAAACGGCACGCTGTGATGTGTAGTTATGTGAAACGCGTTCCCACTGCCCTCTTTAAAGAGAACGCTCTTCTGGGCAGGAGGGTCTGATTCAGGCAAGACTTAAACTCACCTTTTGTGGTTGTAGGTGACAAGGTGGTAGATATCTCCGCACGTCTTCTCCTTCAAATGCTAATGCTCTCCAGGATATTTCACCTTTTCTACCATCCCTCTGAAGTGTCTGACTGCTAATAGACATTTGTTTCTTAAAGCCAAAAGAGCACAGCTTGCCTTAGGCCACTTGTCCCACCAAGGCCGTTCTACCTGACTGGGGAAGAGTCTAGCAAGGCTCAGAGGGTGCCCGGGGAAACGGAGGTGTCACAAGTCGGCTTCAGTAGAAGCTGATCAGCATCTTCAACTTGGCAGCTGCCGGGTGGCAGGGCCCCCCTCCTCAGACACAACAGGCTGGGCTAACAAGGGGGCCGTCCGCTCGAAGTCTCCCAGACCCACTTGCCACTGAAAGCTGCTCAAGCCTCTGTGTTGCAAAATCTTCCTGTCTAACCCCCATAGCAGCAGATGAACTGAAGGATAAATGTGAGACTCGCAGCTCTCCCGGAGGAATCTCTTTCCTAGGTGACATTTCAAATAAGAGCCAGGTTTGTGCCCGTACCGCCCTGGCTGGACTGAAAAGACAGACCCGGTGACCCGCAGCTAATGCCCGAAGCCGGCTAGAGATGCCTGCACCGTGACCCGTGACGGATACGCTCCATCTAAGGCCCAGAGCTCGGGCAAAAGGTGTTCGGCTTATGGATTTTGAAGACTTAAAATGATTCAGCGAGAACATGATGAGAAGAGAACAGCCTTTACCGACCCAGTCCAACGTGTCAAGCTGCAGCCTGGAGATAGGACCCGTGAGACCACTTCCAACGGGTCAGGGCAGGGCTGGACGCTCACCGGCCCGGCACAGGCCCTGAATGAGGTCGGCGAGCAGCGATGTGTCAAACAGAGAGGAACGAGTCTAGCTTTGGTTCACCATGGACGGACCCTTGGGGGGCGGCTGGCCACTGCCATGTGTTTATTAACTTTTTTAAACGCACTGTGGTTGGCCTAGTTTTACTTAGTGCCTAATAAAGGGGAAAACTGTTTACATAGCACCCCTGGGCCTGATCCTGAGCAGCTGGAGTTAGCAAGATCCTTCGCTTTCAGAGATGACATAAGCCAGCAGCCTGGGAGGCAAACAATTCCTTTAGAAGCATGCCATCCCCGGGGGAAAGTGGCAGTATGTTAAATGAGACAAAATCAGTATACGGAGAGATCAAACCTCAGGGGGGAAAAAAAAGTACCCCCAACTGCATACTTGGCTGCTGGGGTTCATTGCGTAACTGTCCAGGACAGATGGGCGAGTCGCTGCCCAATTCACGTGCACGTCTTACAGTCCAGATATATCTCTCTATGTAAACTCTGCCTGTTTAACCTTCTCCCCCAGGACATCCAATGAGGCCCGAGAGAATGGCCAGAGTCTGCGGTAAGCTCCCAGGGCGACATCCGTCTTCTCGTCTGCCCTGGTTCTGCCTCCTACATTTC
Source organism: Micronycteris hirsuta (assembly GCA_004026765.1). Lineage (NCBI taxonomy): Eukaryota > Metazoa > Chordata > Mammalia > Chiroptera > Phyllostomidae > Micronycteris > Micronycteris hirsuta. Next base: position 162,246 of record PVJI01000269.1, on the reverse strand, counting down.
ATTCCCATTCCTTGCTTAGGTGAGTGCTGCAGATTTTTCCATCAAAGCTCTCGTTAGCAGGGTCTGCTTCCTCTCCAGTCTTCGCCGGCTGGTGAGACACCCCCGTGGTTCTTCAACAGGCCTGGCTTTCTATCTGCAGATGAGACGGCCCTGCCCGTAGCCCTGGTGACCTTCCTCGCACGCCAGGCAACTTGTTAGGAGACGGGTTTGAAGTCTCAGGCGGAGGCCATGACCAAACACTGGCACTGAACGTCTACTGAGAGCTTACTGTTGTGCTGGGGGTCACGGAAGAACCTCGCGTGCTTCGCCCCTTTCCCATCTGATTGTCACCGTCCTCACTTCACACGTGAGGAAACCAAGGCTCAGGCCAATTTATATATCCAGCAAATGAGCAGCAGGGCCAGGATTTGAACTTGTAACCAGTGCCTGCACTGCGTCCTCCCTCGACGAGAGCGGCCCTGGGTGACTAAGGGCTTACGTGGAAGCATGTGGCAGCGTCCTTCTCCCTCGGTGACGTGCAGGTCATGCCTCAGAGCTGTCAAGCTTCTTTGCCGTCGTTTTTCAGAGTGTAGATTTCTACCCCGTTCCCAACACTACAGCAGCGTGTTCTAGAACAAAGTTCACGAGATTTAGAGGTGGATGGAACGAAACGAGATCCTGGCTTTTTGACTGAATAGCTACTTGACCTTGAACAAACTGCTCTCTGAGGTCCCTTTCTCATCTACAAAACAGGCGTAACAGCACTAGTCTGTGGGGTGCTGTGAAGCTGTGAGTGGAAGCTCGTTCCCTCTCTCCTCCTTAGCCAGGGTCCCAAAGCAGGCAGGGCCATGAGGAGGTGCTGAGGGGCAGCCCCCGTAGCTCGCTGATGCCAGACATGGGACTTCCTCCCCACGCACGGCTCTTGTGATCACCGACCCTCTGCCACCAGTTCTGCTTGCCTTCCTAAGGCCACACCTTTAGATGGTGCTGGCCCCATCCTGGTGACGACCACTGTCACAGGATCACAGCTCCGAGGGCAAAAGCCCTCCAGTGAGGCCACCCCTAGCAACACCGAAGTCTTCGGGCCCTAGGGCTAAACACTGCCAATGAATTCGTTCTAACATATTACTTATGGTACTTTGTCAATTAAAATAATTGTGAAGGCTACAGAAATATAGAAAAGTTTTGCCATAGTGTTACGTGGAAATAAACCCTAGGATTGTGGCCTTATGAAACTCTGTCAACATGTCTTTGGATTATACGAAATGAAATTAAGTAATCGTATGAGGGCTGGGACGTGAGATTTTCCTTTTTAGAACATTCTTTAACACTCACTTGGCACTCAGTCTACAAAGTGAACGTTTGAGAGACACTCTGATGGGGAGGAAGCAGACTTTTAAGCAGCATGCCCACGCCATTCCGGCTAGCAGGCCTCATTCTGCCTGCTGCGCCTTTGGAATGTTCGGGTCTGGGGGCTTGGGTCAGCTTTCCCCGGCAGAAAGAACTGTCCTGGGTGGGAGGGGGACCAGCGCCCACGAACCAGGCCCTGGGCTGCGCAGGGAAGCTCTGGGTAAGGCACCGGCAGTGGGCTGCCTCCTCTGCTGAAGCTGTGAGCATCTGCTTCCCTGCAGTGCCCCCCTGTGGCGGAGGCCTGCCAGGGAGTAGACAGCCCCACTACCCACAACAGGGAGAAACCACTTGTTTTTCCCTTTTCTTTTAAAAAATATTTTTAACCCTAGCCAGATGGCAAAGTTGGTCACAGTGTTGCCCTAATACTCCAAGGTTGTGGGTTTGATCCCAGGTCAGGGCACATACAAGCACCAACCAACGACTGCATGAATAAGTGGGACAAGAAACCGGGTGTCTCTCTCTCTGTTCCCTCCTTCCTCTCTCTTTAAAATCAATCAATAATTTTTTTTTTTAAAGATTTTATTTATTTATTTTTAGAGAGAGGGAAGGGAGGGAGAAAGAGAGGGAGAGAAACAGCAATGTATGGTTGCCTCTCACATGGCCCCCACTGGGGACCTGGCCCGCAACCCAGGCATGCGCCCTGACGGGGAATCGAACCGGGATCCTCTGGTTCCCAGCCCGCACTCACTCCACTGAGCTACACCAGCCAGGGCTCAATCAATAAATTTTTAAAAATGTTTTTAACTAGCTGATTTTCAAAACAACTATTGGGCATACAGAATTTTAAGTAGGAGTCATCACAAAAACTATTAATATTGCAGTTTTTCTTTAATCACTGTTTTCTATAGGCAAAATGGATACACATTTATGAAATAACAAAATCTCCTTTTTAAAACACCAGATTTCAGAAAAACGAGTGAAAGTAAATTCAGCATTGTTGGTTGTAGGTGAATCTTATTTAAAAGCAACTTCAAAAGTTAAATAAATAAGAAGTAAAGGCAGCCTCGCACATGTCTGGGTCGCCGGAGGAAGCCCTTGCGCTAGTCTAGACCCCTCTGGGGCTGGGGCTGGGCACCAAGTGTCACAATGAGACACCGACACCCGCCTGTCTGGAGGGGGAGGGGGCCCCTCACGTGGGCTGGGGGGCTGGGGGGCTGAGTGTGTAAGGAGGCAGGCAGCCAAAGCCAGTATCCATCATATGCGCTCAGGGTCATCGGCTGAGCCCCACGGCAGGCGGTGCGCACAGCTCAACGAGGCTTTTCAAAGAGGTATTCGAGATCTGGGGCCCGCAGTCTCTGCTCCTTGTTTTTGTTCTTAGCGAACTCTCTCAGCAGTGCCATGACTTCGTTTTCAAATATTTCTGGGGCTGGTTTTGCTTCTGCAAGAGAAGAATGGGCAGAAAGAATTATGTCAGTCAGTCAATACTTAGGCAAAAGGATCTTGAAACGTGAAACTCTGGCCTTGGCCGAGAGCCTCGGCAGACACCCGGACTACCGCCACTCTCCCTCTGAGTACACACCACGGCCGGCTGGCGTGACCCGTTTGGCTGGAATAGCCACTCCTGTGGCTTCACGTGGTCGTCCACGGCTGCTGCTGGGCTACAACGGCAGGGCAGGTGCAGCCGCGACCGCACGACCACATAACGGAGGCACCTGCTCTCCGGTCCTTCACGAGCAAGGTCGCCGACCTCTGGCCTGTCCTACGTCGGCCATACCACTTTGCTCTGCATTTGGTATTTCAGTTGTTTCTAGTCTCTAAGTTTCCTGAGGCAAATGTCCTTGGTTGTAAGTGACAGAAACTAGTAACTCAAGTAAACAGAAGCCAAATGGAATGTACTGGAAGGCTATTAGAGGCACACGACAGTGACAGGAACCCGAGGGGGCAGACCCGAACGCACAAAGGCACAGAACGCACGGCAATGCGAGTGCCAGCCGCAGGCTAGCGGGGGGCAGTGTGGTAGGATGCTGCTCCCCTTCAACCCTTCTTTCCACCCGAGACACTCCAGATTCAGATGACAAGCAAAGCCTCCCACTGGGAAAGCTTAGGTGAGGTATTCTGGAATTACCCTCCTATCGAGGCTAAACACAGCGCCAGGAGAATTCCTCAAAACAAAGTTCAATCCCCGTCCCTCCCCAACCCAAGTCAGCACAGCACCCAGCTTCCAGTGGGTCAGGCCAGGTTTGTTTGTTTGCTTGTTTGTTTGTAACGATCAAAATAAGATCAGGGATATCTGGGTCCCCCGGAGGACGCTGAGAGTCGGAAAGAACACTGCTTGCACCCTAACAACAAGAAGCCAGACAAACTACTGACACCGTGAGCCTCGAGGTCATCAGACAGCTGAGGTCACCGAGCAACCCTGTGGAATAAATCTAAGGAGAGGGAGGCCCCTGGGAGGAGAAACCGGACATGAGCACCTGCTCACCTGGGACAGAGGCCAGGAAGAAGAGACACTGGGCATGACACAAACAGGGTGAAAAGACGCTGCGACAGTGTTTAGTGACCAGCTGAAAGCCGAGTGTGGACTAGCCACAGACCCGGGGGAGTTCATGCCCGCCTACTGGTTATTAAGAAACCTGCATTGAGCATGCTCCTGACAAAGACTGAGTTCAGAACAGGAGGCCGGAGCAAGGGGAGCAAACAACTCTGCAAAGAAAGCATCACGCCCAGCCCACCAACCGCCTTCTGCAGAACAAAAGCCTCGGGTGACTGGAGCAGGTCAGCAAACCCTGTCTCCTGCAGGGCACACGGGAGGACCCATTTGGGCTGATGAAAGGGTAAAAGGAAAATAAATCCTCTCCCCTGTGGGATGGGCGGGGTCACTGAGAAGGCCCACCTCCAAGACCCAGGGCCACAGGAACAGAAGCTGGACCAGGACAACAAAGAAAGCCCTCCCAACCTCCCCCTCCCCAAGCAAACAAGCACCATACAGGAAGCAACAAGAATCTACAACTGAGGGAGGCTAAACACAGGGAGACAGATTCCCTTCGAGGCACAGAAATACAGGGACATTGAGAAATACCCTCTGGAGGCTCAGCTCCTACCCAAGCATGTGGTAACCACAGAGGCCAGTGGTGCCCTGAAGGGAGCCAAAGCAATCAGAAATCCAAAGTGAGCCTAACTCCGAACTGGACGTTCTTTTTTTTTTTTTTTTTTTAAGATTTTATTTATTTATTTTTAGAGAGAGGGGACGGGAGGGAGAAAGAGAGGGAGAGAAACAGCAATGTATGGTTGTTTCTCACATGGCCCTCACTGAGGATATGGCCTGCAACCCAAGCATGTGCCCTGACTGGGAATCGAACCGGGACCCTTTGGTTCCCAGCCCGCGCTCAATCCACTGAGCTAAACCAGCCAGGGCTTTGAACTGGACAGACTTGATCACCGTGCTGACAGCCTGGTGGACGCCTGCCTATGTCCAGGCATAAGAACCGCCTACCTCGGTCTCCACTGTCTACTCACAATGTCTGACACTCAGACGTTGTGAGACACACACACTGTGAAGGGACAAAGCAGTCATGGAAATGGGCTAAGAGATGACCCAGATGTTGGACTGCTAAGGAATTTAAAGTACCTGTGACTAGTATGTAAAATAATCTAGTAGAAAAAGCAGACAAAGTGTACGAACAGATGAGGACTTCCAGCACAGAGTTCGAAAAGACAAAAGTCAAAATGTTAAAAATAAGCCCTGGCTGGCATAGCTCAATGGATTGAGTGCGGGCTGTGAACCAAAAGGTCGCAGGTTCGATTCCCAGTCATGGCACATGCCTGGGTTGTGGGCGGGGTGCCCAGTGGGGGCCACATGAGAGGCAACCACACATTGATGTTTCTCTCTCTTTCTCCCTCCCTTCCCCTCTCTGAAAATAAATAAATAAAATCTTTAAAATAAATAAATAAATAATAAAAATAATCAAAAAAGCAGCCTGACCTCAGCAGGTCCATGAGATCTGATCCAGTCAAGGAAAGAATTAGTGAACTGAAGATAGGGAAATAGATATTATCGATACAAACTACCCAAACTGATACATAAAAAGAGTGAGAGACACAAACCAGTTCCAAAAGTTGTAAAATAACATTAGCCAGTCTAACCTAAGTGTGGTCGGATCCAACAAGCCCAGGGGACCCCAAGCAGGGTAAACACCAAAAACAAGCACTGAGACGCGCCGTATTTAAACTGCTAGAAACCAAAGATAAAACGCTGAAAACATTCAGAGAGAAAAGATGCATTCTACACAGAGGAACAAAGGCGCAACAGACCTTTTGTCAGAAACGGGGCAAACCGGAAAATGACACCTGGTAACACCGGAGGAATCTGAACTTGGCGGCGCAATGCAGGTAAGTGAGCAAAGCGAGAACGAACCCAAATGCAGCCCGACTCCTGACCAGACTGGATCCTGCACGCCGACAGCCTGACAGCAGGGAGCGTGGCCTACAAAGCGATGAGAGAAACTGTGAACCTGTACTTCCACATCCAGTGAAGACACCTTTCAAAAATGAGAAAAGCTGAGAGAATTCATAATAGCAGAACTACACTGCAACAGATATTAAAAGATATTCTTCAAGAATATACCAGATAGAAATGTAGGTCTACATAAATAAATGAAGACCTCTAAAGATGATTAAAATGAAGGTAAAAATAAAATATAACCTACTTTATATATTATAAACATTATATATTATCTGCATATTTACAAATACTAAATATGTTATAATTTACAAATATAAAGCATTCTTTCCCTTATTTTACATTGCTGTAAAGGTAACTGTCTAAAGCAAAAACGATACAAAGGCAGTGTAGGCTTAGAGCGTAAGTGAAAATAATACCAAGTATGACAAAACAGCGCAGAGACGGGAGGGGGGCCGGAGGACACCCTTGTAAAGCTCTTACATTATAGATGAGGCACTATAATATTACTTGGAGGCAGACTGTGATTAATTAAAGATGTATACTGCAAACCTTAGGGCAATCACTAAAAAAATTATAAGGAGAGGTATGAATAATAAACCAACAGTGGAGTAAAGTGGAATTTAAAATACTCAATTAAAAAACCCCATGGAAATGGAGGGGAAAAGGAACAAAGAACAGATGGAAGAAACTGGAAACAAACAGATGGTAGATTCCAAATGCAACCACACTGATCATTAATATATGCAAATGGCCAAAAGACACTAGAGACCATAAGACTGGACAAAGAAATGAAGACTATGTGTGCTGTCCACGAGCAGCTCAATTTAAAGTAAGAGAACGGTGCGGTGGGCAGACTTCTAAGTTGGCCAGAGTATTCCCTGCTCTCTGGCTGTGCAAGTCTTGTGTGATCCCCAGGACTGAGAACGAGACGGGTTTCCCTCCCGTGGTTAGGTGACGTGATGGCAGCACAGCTGGCTTTAGGGCAGGAAATTACCCAAGTGGTGTTGACCTCATCACATGAGCTCTATAAAAGCAGAGTTTTCTCCAGCAGGTGACAGACAGGCAATCAGGCAGGTGTGAGGCAGGAGAGGGGTACCACGTGAGGGAGGGTCTCCAGTGCTGAGGCAGAGGGGCCATCGGGCAGAGAGCTGACAGTGGCTTCTAGGACCTGAAGGAGACCAGCAGCTAACAAGACAGTCAGGGTCTCAGTCCCACAACTCAACCCCAACAGTCTGAATGAGCTCCCAGGTGGGAACATAAAACAGCAGACTCTCATCTCAGACTGTGAGATCTGGACCGAGCTTCTGACCTACAGAACTAGGAGCTAACGAACAGGTAGGTATTGCTTAAAGTCACTAACTTTGTGGTAATTTATTACACAGCAATAGAGAACTAATATAGACGGAAAAATACATACCATGCACCTCGGGAGAATGCTGGCGTGTCTCAGTGACGATCAGACACTTTGGAACAAGGAATATTATCAGCAGTAAAGACAGACATCATGTAATGATAAAGCAGCCAATTCATGAAGAAGATATAATAATCCTAACATGTCTTCACATAATAACAGAGCTTCAAAATATATGAAGCAAAAACTAAGAGAACTGAAAGGAGTGATGAGGCCACAGTTACAGGCGGAGGTTTCAGTGCTCCTCCCGTGTTAAGTGACAGAACAGGCGCAGAGGGTCTGTCAGAGCACAGGGGACACGGAGAGCGGCAGTGGCCAACCCGGCCTCGCTGACACTCACAGAACACGTCATCCACAGTGCAGGGCACCAAGTATGTTCAAATAAATGCACACGCAATAGTTATCAAGATACCCACATTTCTGGCCATTAAAAAATTTCAAGAAATTGCCCTGGCTGGTGTGGCTCAGTGGACTGAGTGCCGGCCTGTGAGCTGAAAGGTCGCTGGTTTGATTCCCAGTCAGGGCACATGCCTGGGTTGCAGGCCGGGCATCCAGTTGGGGGCGTATGAGAGGCAACCCACTGATGTTTCTCGCCCTCTCTTTCTCCCTTCCTTCTCCTCTCTCTGAAAATAAACAGTCTTTAAAAAAATTTCAAGAAATTTAAAATAACTGAAATTGTGTACAACATAGGTACCATGGTCACATTGGAATAAACAACAGAAAAATGTCTGGAAAATCTGGAAATATTTGAAAATTAGACATACTTCTAAATAACTCATAGGTAAAAGAGGAAGTCACAAGGGAAACTAGAAAATATCTTGAATGGAATAAAAATAAAACACAACACATCCAAATCCGTAACATGAAGTTAGAGCACTGTTAGATGGAAATGGAAATGCTCATAGTTAAAAACATGGTCTCAACTCAATCAGCTCAGCTTCCACCTTAAGAAATGAGAACAAGAGGAGCAAATTCAGCCCAGTGCCAGCTGAAGAAAGGAAAAATAATAAAGGACACAGAAAACAGAAAAAGGAAAATCCACAAAACCAAAAGCTGGTTCTTTGAAAAGATACACTGAAGGGGACTAAATGGTAATGGGAAAGAATATAATAAAGATTATGTTTTAAACAAATAAAAGATAGCTTGATAAGCTTTAGCCAGGCTCACCAAGGCGGGAAAAGCACACAAACTACCAGCAGTAGAAATAAAGGCAGGACCTCGCCATGCTGTTCACACGTCACAATACAGAGGGAAGCCACAACTCACATGATACGGGCAAATTTACAGAAAGACACAAACTAATAAAACTCATCCAAGAAGAAACAGCTGACTTGAATGGTTTCACAGGTATTAAAAACATCTGACTTTCCAGTTAAAAACTTCTAACAAAGAAAACCCCAGATCCAGACAGCTTCACTAGCAAATTCTATGAAGTATTTAAGGAGAAAATAATACCAATTAGCTACAAATTCTCCTGAAAAAGGAACAGGAGAGAGCACCTGACAATTCATTTTATGAAGCCAGCATTACCCTGATTGAAACCAGACGATAACATGCCAAAAAAACTACACATTAATACCTTCAGATACAAGATCCAAGTCTCCAAAATGTCAGCAAATCAAATCAACCAACACATATCATGACCATGTGGTACTTATCCTAGGAATGCAAGGTTGGTTCAATATTTGAAAAATCAATAAAACATTTCACCATATCAATAAACCAAAGGGGGGAACTATCACATCACTAAAAAATGATCATCTGTAGAGATGCCTGAAAAGCACCTGACACACTTCAACATCTATTTCTGATTAAACACTACACACACTAGAAGCAGGAGGAAACTCTGTCAACCTGAAAGAAGGCATTTACAACGAACCCACAGCTAACACCGTATTTAACGGTAGAAGACGGAGCATTTCCTCCCAGCGTGGGCAGAGGCGTGGGCAGAGGCGAGACCATCGGCTCTCGCGGCTGCTCTTCAGCGCTGTGCGGCGGCCCAGGACGGTGCTGCCAGCCCGGGACAGTGCGGCCAGGGGGGTCAAAGACGGGAAGGGCACACAGGCTGCGAAAGAAGGAAAGCACCTCTGTTCACAGATCACACAACTGTCTCCAGAGAAAATCCCAAAGAATCTATCACAAAGCTTCCAGCACTGAGTGAGTTAAGCAGGGTCACAGTACACAGAGTCAACAAATATCAACTGCATTTCTACATTCCACCAACAACAGAAAATTGAAGAAAAAATGTCAAGTCCCATTTATAATAGCACCAAAATAAATAAAATACCTACATATAAATATGGCAAAATACGCTGAAAACTATGAAACACTGATTGTAGCTGGCGGACTCTGGGAGGGCCCCCAGTGACCCCTGCCCCCTGGTATCGTGCCTTTGTGTGTGTGAGTCCCCCCCACCAGCCCGTACCGCCCCCCCAAACGCGGCTGGACCTAATGACTTGTTCTAGCCAGCAGAACCCGGCAAAGATGACGGGACACCACCGCCACAATCAGGGGCAAAACAGCGAGACTCCCGCCGCGCTCGCAGACACTCTCTACGGACTTCTTGGTCTGCAGGCTGCCATGTGGGCCGGCCCATCTGACAAAGAGCAGAAGGCAGCAGCCAGCGAGGACTGAAGGCCCGTGAAGAACTAAAGTCCACCAGTGCCAGAGCGAGTCCGAGGCAGACCCTCCTCCAGCGAAGCATCCTGATGGGGCCCCAGGCCTGGGCTGGCACCTTGACTACAACCCCATGACAGACTGAAGGACAGGACCCAGCGCAGCCAGGCCTGGATTCCAGACCCACCGAAACAATGAGATAATAAATATGGGCTGTTTTAAGCCAGTAGGTTATAGAATAGCATGTTATGCAGTGGTAGATAACACACTGATTAAAGAAATCAAAGACCTAAGTGAATGGAGATATAGTGTGTTCATAGAGCAGACAATTCTTCTCATCTATCAGAATCTTCCCAAATTCATCCATTGATTTAACACAACCCCAATCAAAATCCAATTAGGATTTTCTTTTCGAGAAACTGAACAGCTGATTCTAAAACTTTAAAATTCCTAGAACAGAGAAAATCTTTGTGACTTTAGATTGGGCAAGTTCTTTGACACAGTACCAAAAGCACGATTCATGATCACATTTTATACTTTGAACCTACAGAATGGCTTCTACTTTGTGATGCCTATTGAGTGGAAACAAAAAAACTAAAGACCCAGAGTGTGAGAGAAATAAATGAGATATCCCCAAATACCCATTCTCTCCGTTTTCCTTAACAGAATTCCCAATTTGGTTGGACACATGGAATAGACTAGATCATTTCTTCTTAATGGCAAGGTATAGCCATGTGACTAAATTGTGGCCAATGGAAAGTAAGTAGAAGCACAGTGCATAATTTCCCGAGAAGGATCCATAAGGAATGGGGTTCACTCTTTCACACACGTCTTCCTGGCTGAACCACGGGCACGACAGGCAGAGCCCCAGCAGCCACCCTGGATCACAAGGCAGACGACACACACTGGGGATGAAGAGGTGGCAAGTCAAGAGGACTCAACCTGGGGACTTTTTAAAACCCCTCTCTGTGCCTACCCTGGACTTCTGTTAAGAGAAAGAGAAATGGCTGCCCCTGGCTGACGTAACTCAGTGGATTGAGTGTGGGCTATGAACCAAAGGGTTGCCAGTTCGATTCCCAGTCAGGGCACATGCCTGGGTTGCAGGCCAGGTCCCCATGGGGGCCATGTGAGATGCAAGCACACACTGATGTTTCTCCCCATCTCTTTCTCCCTCCATTCCCTTCTGTCTAAAAATAAATAAATAAACTCTTTAAAAACAAATAAACATTTAAAAAAAGAGAGAGAAATAGAGCTCAGCTTTGCTTAAGCCATTGTTGTTCTGGATTTTTTTCCCCCCACACTCACGGCCAAAGCTAACCCTAACTGTACACGGTGAGATGGCATCCCTCAGAGGCAGTGCCAGAGCGAGGCTACTGGGGACTCTTGCTATGCAGGTCAGAGAGCTGTGTGGCTCCAGTCCACGCCCAGCTTCATTTCCCTTCACCCTTCCTGATACCTATAGAATTTCACTAACTTCCTCTTTGCTTCAATTACACACAGTAGGTTTCTATTGTTAGCAAACAAAGAACCTTAACTAATCAAACAAATGTTATACACTTTAGAAAAATTTGAAGTGTTTGGGTTGAGCGCCTATTTGTATGAATAAAAGAAAAAAAAAAATCGCCGCGGATGTAATTCCAGACTCCGATCAGCCCACGTGGTCCTTCCTGTCACCTCACGCTGCGTTCGTGCCCAGTACCTGTAGCCCAGTAGTAAATATCCCAGTCGTTACTGGGCTCATTGATCAGCCGGTCATAGAGGTTCAGCTGCTTCTCTGTCATGTGCTGCAGATATTCTTTAGCAAAGAGGCTAAAAATGAGAGAGAGAAAGAGGTTAAAAGACCGTCCGCAGTCAAAGAGAAGTGGCCCCCAGACCCCCGTGCCCCCACCTGAGCAGAATGCAGTTCTCCAGCATCCCCCGCTTCCTGCTCTCGTAGAGCAGGCGGGCTCTTTTGGTTTCTATGGATTCATCAGTTCGTTCCTGCCACGGAGGCAAAGGGATTTCAATCATATCTTTCTGGGAATCTGTCGGACTGTCACCTCGGTAGAACCGGCTGAATGACGTCACGCTGAGCAAAGGAGACACTAGGTGGCGCCTTGACAGAGCAAGCATCTGAAACGAGCCACAAACATTTTTTTAACCACATCAAATAACATCACTGTCATCTGCTCAACACTTACTAGGCGCTAAATGCATTTATCTCATTTAGTCCTTAAGTAGTTATGCTGATACTGACCCTCCTTTACGGCTGAGGAAGCTGAAACTCAGGTTAAAAACCTACCAAGGTTACCCAAATAGTAGCTGTAGATGGACTCGAAACCTAGCTCTAACTGCAAACATGTTCTTAACCACTGCCCTTCCAGAAATTCTTTGGCAGAAATATTTTCTCCTTCCTTTGAATTCCCTGACGGTATGGTGTGTATTCTCATCACCTGAATGAGTTAAAATCTGAGCATATAGTGACGGCATGGACCCTAACCCGCCAAGGTCTCCCAATCTAGAGAAAGGCAAAAACTATCAAGATGCAATGGGAAGCTGGTAACATCAGGAAGATGGCAGAACAGGAAGCCCCACACTCTCCTCCCACAGAGACATCAACTCTGTAATGCAAGGCCCAATTCCCCTTATGAGAAATCCACAAACCAGCTCAGAGGTTCCTAACCCCCAGACAAGCACAAAAGCAGCTGTGTCAAAGCTGGAAGGAACATGCATGACACTCATTCACCATAGTCCCTCCCCCTAGCTCAGCCTGATGCAACTGAAGAAAACTCTTAGTTGCTGGTTTCTCCCTGGGGAGAGAAAGAGAAGCCTGAAACAGACATCCGAAGTGCAGACTGGCTTAGTTTCTGTCTTCTGAGTCTAACTGCTGACAGGAAAGGGCACCAGGCTGGGTACTGCTGAGAACAAAGGACTAGCGCACACTCACTCACTGTGGTCACTACCCCTGGCTCAGCACAGAAGCAGGAGAACACCTCCAACTCCTGGCTCTTCCCTGGGGAGGTTAAGAGTTGGAATGTATGTCCAATGTTCCAGCTTTTGGGGGAGGTATCTGAGAATGGTTTCTGTCCCACCTGTCTCAGAGCACTAATAGGGCCCCACACACGCTGGATGCCTGGGGGCCTCTGAAAACCAAAGAGAACTGGAGAGCTTGTTGCTGCTCCAGAGGACCCCTGGTACAGGAGACAGGCGCCAATACAGCGTGGCACCTCTCCCTTGAGAAGAGAGGAGCACGCATCCAAAATTCCTGCTTTTCAAGGAACTGCTCAAGAAACTGGTTTCTGTCTTCACCAACTTGCAGCTTTGATGGGAGCTGGAATACTCTAGAAGCCTGGCGACTATTGAGACCAAGAGGAGCTGGGAGGCTTGTGGCTGCTCCGCAGGATCTGCAGTACCAGAGATAGACACCAGAGGGGGGAAGAGGTTATGAGTTCCTGAAAACAGCCAGCAAAGCCTCCTAATTGAGAATCCATAGGCACACACCCAGAGAAGACACATCCTCGCAAAACAGGTGAGGGAACCCCCCAGAATCTCTAGCAGGACTGACTGCTGAAGGTCTTTCCTTGTACAAAGCCAGCCAAAAACTACTGTGAGAGGTGGCTGTTTTTTCAGAGGAGTGAATCCCAACACAAAGTTGCACAGGATGGGATGAAACAAGGAAATGTAGCCCAATCAAAAAAACAAAAAATCATCTTCAGAAACCAACTCTAATGAAACAGAGATATGTGAATTACCTGATCTGCCATCAAGATGCTCACTGAGCTTAAAAGGACAATGCATGAACAACATGAGAATATCAACAAAGAGGAATACTAAAAAGAACCAAACAAATTTTGGAACTGAAGAATAACTGGATTAAAAAAATTCACTATTGGGGTTAAAGAGCAGACTTGATCAATCAGAAGAAAGAAATTCTAAGATAGGTCATTTGAAATTATCCAGTCAGAGGAAGAAAAAAAAAAGAATGAAAAATAATAAAGTATACCTAAAAGACGTAGGGGACATCAACACGCAGACCACTAGACACATTATGAGAACCCCAGAAGACAAAAAAGAGAAAGATGTAGAAAGCTCATCTGAAGAAACAATGGCCAAAAAAAAAAATATTCTCAAACATGGAAAAAGAAATGAACATTCAAACTGAAGAAGCCCAAAGAATCGAAAACATACTAGACAGCAAAACAAAAGCATATGAAAGCACAAAGCGAAGGTAAATATCTCACAAACCCAGAATACTGCAATACTGTAACAGTGGTACAAAAGTCACTTTTAATTCTGAGATAAAAGTTAACAGACAAAAACATTTTTTTAAAAAAGTATGCACTGAGAGGTGTGGCTCAGGGTACGCAATGTAAAATATGTCATTGTAACATCAATAAAATGAAGTGGGAAGGAATAAAAGAACAGAGTTTTGTATGAGATTAAAGTTAAGTTGTTATCAGCTTAGAAAAAATAATGTTTTTTGTAAGCTCCACAATAAACACAAAAATACCTATAGAAGATACACAATAGGAATTTAGAGAGGAGCCGACCAGTGCGGCTCGGTTGGTTGGGAGTCATTCCACAAAGCGAAGGGAATTTGCTTTCGCCAGTTTGATTCCCGATCAGGACACATGCCTGGGTTGCACATGGTCCCTGGTTGGGGTGCGGACAGCGGGCGACCAATTGCTGTTTCTCTCTCCCTCCCTCCCCCTCTCTCTAAAAACAAACAAATAAAATCTTTTTTAAAAATTCAAAAGAAATCAAAGCATGTCTCTATTTTAAAAAACCATTTGTCCATGAAAGACAAATGATAACAATAAAAGACAAAGAGGGACACAAGCTACAAGACAGACAGGGAACAATGAACAAAATGGCAATAGTAAGTCCTTACTACCAGTAATTATTTTTAAATGTAAATGTACTAAACTCCCCAACCAAGACACATAGAGTGGCTCAATGGATTAAAAAAAAAAGGTCCAACTATATGCTGTTACAGAGGCTCACTTTAGATGTAAGGATACGAATAGGCTGAAAAGTAAAAGGATGGAAAAAGATATTCCAGGCAAATGATAACCAAAAGTGAATGCCCCAACTCATATCAGACACAATAGACTTGAAGTAAAAAACTGTCATGAGATAAAGGGCATTATGTAATAATCAAAAGGGATATTCATCAAGAAGATATAACAACTATAAACATATATGCAATCAACATCAGAGCACCCAAATATATGAAGCAAGCACTGACAGCGCTGAAGAGATAGCAACATAATAATAGATTTCAATATCCCACTTTCAATAATGGACGGAACATCCAGACAGAAGATCGATAAGGAAACAGAGGACCTAAACCACACTACAGACCCAATTAACCGAACAGACATATTACACAGAACGTTCCATCCAACAGCAACGAGACTACATTCTTCTCACGCACACTGGAAACTCTCTCCGGGATAGATCACGTGTTAAGCTACAAAATAAGTTTGTCTAAGAAGATTGAAATTCCACAGTGGAATGAAACTAGAAATCTATAGAAGGAAAACCGGAAAATTTACAACTACGGGAAATTAAATAACGCACTTAACCAACGGCTGAAATGAGTCCAAGAAGAAATCGGAAGGGAAATTTGGAAATATCTTGAGACGAAAGACACAACATACAAAATATTAGATGCAGCAAGAAGTAGTACTAAGAGAGAAGTATAGAGTGGTAAACACTACATTAAAAAAAGAAAGACTTTATGATGCTATGTGAAATCATGCTAGGCATCGGAGAAGATTTAAGAACAGAGATTAGGGGCGCCCAGAGGGGGTGGGGCCAGCTCCACCTGGGCAATAGGTGAAATCCGATTTGGGTCTCGCAGGAAAACGAATCGGTCAGCTATACTACAAGACAGGCACACAGTGGGCTCAGGGAACGGTGGAAGCGGCTTGAATATTCTAATTTTGCAAAATCGACCTCTCCTTGGGTCTGTCCTTGACCTGGGCTATCAGGCTGCTAGATGCTCCCCACGGTCTCCAAGACTAGGAAGGAAAAGGAGACGCAGGCTCGACCGTGGCCCGCCTAGGACCCTAGAACCGCCACTCTCCTCACCCGCGTCAGCGCCGGGAAAGCTGTGCCCACTGCCATTTTTCCCGACCTGTACCGGAAGCCTGCGGCCCGGAAGCCGGGAACCCCAGGACGCAGGCTTTGCGGAAGACACTTCTCTGCGTATAGCGGAAGTGGCTGTGCGTATGACGCCCTTGTCGGAGTCGGGCGGGGGGGGGGGAAGGCGGGATCTGGGGGCCGAGAGCGGTTCGCGCGCTTCGGGCCTAGTCCGGACTCGCCGCCTCCGCCGCCATATTCCCGGTAACGGGGGCGCGCGGCCAGGGGCCGGCTGGGCCGGAAGAGGGCTCGGGGCCGGCGCCGAGGCGGGGAGGGGGTCGGTTGAGTTTGGGGCGGCCGGAGTCGGCGGAGGAGGGAGGCGCGGGCCTTTGTGGGAGGGGGTCGAGGGCGCTGGGCCGGGTCTGTGGGGAGGGAGCGGGGCGGGCCTAGCTGGGGGCGAGGACCGGGCCTGGGTGGGGAGCGGGGGCGGCTGGAGCCCCGGGACCCGAGGGGACTCTAGCCGAGCCGCCTTGGGGCCTAGACAGGTGCCCAGGCTGGGGTTGCGGGTTTTGCCCTGGGCGTTCTTCGCAGCGCCGTCCGAGCGCCCCTTCAGCAGAGGCCTGGACTTTCCCGTCGCGCCACGGCCAGCTGCGGCGCAGCTCGGGTCGGGCCCGAGGGTGATGGGTAGCGAGCCCCGCGAGCCTCCGCGGCCTGGGAGAGCGAGGGGCGGCGCGAGGCCGGGGGCGGGGCGGAGCGGGTGGGGCCGTGGTGGGGCAGCCGCGAGGCTGCGTCTCTGGAGACGGGAGGTTGGCAACCATTGCTCTCCTTCCAACGCGGGACCCACATGCCGTCTAACTGTTGCCTCTTTCTGGATATGCAGTGGCATCTTTCTTACTGTGCATTTTCCGGGCTCGCGATCTGCCTTCCGGAGCCATGTCAGAAGGAGTGGACTTGATTGATATATATGCTGACGAGGAGTTCAATCAGGTGAGGGGTCGTCGAGAGCATTGGGATTTTCCTGCATCAGCGGAGGAATCACTTCCAGCATACTCGCGGTGGTTCCAAGTTATGCCAGGCCTTGAGGATTTAGTAGGCCTGAAAATGCCTCTATCGGGTTTTAAATTATCTCTCTAGTTCAGACTTTCAAGACTTCTGACCATTCCGCTTTATGTTAATTTAAGCCTCCGGGCTTAATTTTAAAGGCTTCGATTTAAGAGCAAATAAAAATCAGGTTTAATGGAATGATGAGTCAACCTGTGGAATGTGCTGCCCCAGGAAACCAGAGTTGGATGTCTGTCTTCTTAAAGACTGGCCACACAACTTTGTTTGCTGTAGTATTTATGAGGGTAGTGTGGGTACCCGTGCCTTTGTGATTCTTCCTAACTGCTGCTGGAAAAATGTTGTTAGTACCCTGTCCTATAAGGCGGTGCAGAGGCACAGTGTAGAGATACTCTGACGTTTAATTTCAGTTCCATTCTGGTTATTTCACACCTGTAAGTAGCTTGACTTAAGTCTTAAGAAATCCATAGACATTTTTGTGTAATACGTTTTACTGATGAAAATAATTACTTGGGAGATGAGGGGAGAGGTAAAGGTTTTGGATAAACCAGTTAAAAAGCAAGTATAAGTACCTAAGTGGATTTATACACTTAGGAACCCTAAGTTGGGTTTGTGGTGCCTTTATGTCACATTAAGGAACATTATACAATGATTTCCCTTGAAACAGTAATCTCATGTACACTTTGGTTTGGAGCTCTGGAGGTCTGGTCTCAAGAGCGCTCCAAAGTCTCTATTTACAGCCTGTTAATACCCTGCCTGGGCTGTGCTCGGCACCACTCTGCTCCAGCACGCGGGTTCTTCGCAGTGGCATCTCTTAATGGGCGCACACTCGGGCTTGGAGAAAGGGTGAAAGGAGTAAACTGGAGACTGGGCTAGTGTGGTCCACTGGACTGAGCACCCGCCTGCGAACCACAAGGTCGCAGGTTCGATTCCCAGTCAGGGCACATGCCCAGGTTGTGGGTCAAGGCCCTGGTTGAAGGCATGCAAGGGGCAACCAGTCGATGTGTCTCCTGAACATTGATGTTTCTCTCCCCCTTTCTCCCTTCCTTTCCCTCCCTCTAAGAATAAATAAATAGCCCTGGCTGGTGTAGCTCAGTGGATTGAGCGCACTGTGAACCAAAGGGTCGCCGGTTCGATTCCTAGTCAGGGCACATGCCTGGGTTACATGCCAGGTCCCCAGTGGGGGCCACGTGAGAGGCAACCAGACATTGATGTTTCTCTCCCTCTCTTTCTCCCTCCCTTCCCTTCTGTCTAAAAATAAATAAAATCTTAAAAAATAAATAAAATCTTGTTTTTTTAGAAAAAATAGCAAACTAGAGAAAGAAAGTACACTGCTTGGACTCTGACTTTTATGTGAGGCAACAGAAGAGGTTGAAATATGTGCTTTTTTACACTTGGCATAAGTTTACATTAAGAAGGCTTTTATTTAAACGTGTTAGGCCTTTTTAACATGAAGATTTAAAAACATGAAATTAGAAGTGTAATGATCTTGTACCCATTGTACGGCTTCACTAGTTGTGCTTTTTAATAGTCATTTTCTGGTGTCTTGGGTAAACTGGATGCATCTACATGTGGCTGTCGATTGACTTAAATGCATGAAAAGTTTTTTTAAATTTCGAACAAGTCATAATTATTTATGGATAAAAAGAAAGGTTTAGCCTATTAATTTAGTTACAAACCATTGCTTTCCTGAGTTTTCCATGTTACTTTGAATCAGACTTCTACTAGTCTCTAACAAGTTATGCTTTGTTTGTTTTTTAAGTACCAGATAGCAAGACAAGAAGACTCTAGCAGTGGAGCTGGCGCACTTGTGTGGGTGGATAGCAGCGCTGCTGTGGGAAATGGGCAGAATGGGGTCCTTGACCACAGGTCTAGCCACTTTTGCTCTAAGAAAGTGAGGTTTCATTATTTCTTAAGCAGTATAAGTTGTAAGTCATAAATAAGATACAGGCCTTGTCCAGAGGTCACTGCTTTGTCAGAGTAGAAGTCATTGGCCTCAACAATTTGTGTCCTCTGGTCTCTTGTTAAAAAGGATTTTTTTATGGGTCTGAGATAGGCCAAAGATGGTTTGTGGGATCTAGTAGATCTCCAGGCAATGTTTGGTGCTTAGCAAGTTGAAGAAAGTGTGGGTTTTGAATGCCTTGTGGAAGGTGGGGGGAGGAATGCTCCCCCATCAGTTAATTTTTGCCAAAGCTGGTTTTGGTGTAATTTGGAGGCTGCTAAAAAAAATGATAAAAGCTCTGTCTGGCTAGGATGGTTAGAAACAGGCTTAGACTGAAGGCAGTCAGTTCAGGCAGTGCTTTAGAATGTTTTAAGAATGTCATTGATTCACCCCAAACTGACCCATGCACAAAAATTTTGTTAACGTGCACTTTGCTCCCCGGGAAAAAGGAACACACTTCCTAGATGGAGCCTTGTGGTGCTGACTCCCTGATCTCTTAAATGGGCTGCAAAAGCCTCTTTTACAGAGTTGCTTTATTCCTGTTATGTAGCAAGTCTTGAGACTCGCCGCTGCTCTTAGGTAGGGAGAAGAACTCCAAAACAGCCCTTAAGAGCCGCCTCTCTCCTGAGTGTTTTGTCTCTGTCCTGTGCAAGGCAGGCAGGCACTTTGCAAAGTATGCCCAGTTCTCTTCCCTACTTCCATCAACAAGTATTTGTTGAGCTACTACTGTTTGCTAGGCACTGTGTTGGGACTAGTGAAGTAAGGGGGCGGGGAGCATCCATGTGCTCAAAGAGGTGTTCCTGGTGCCCGGGAAGGAGGCTGTGAGGTGAGAACTGTGAAAATAGTAATTATAAAACCTGAAGTTGTTAGCTTTGGTTACACTTAAAAGAAACAATGGTGTTAATTAGGTTGCTTCGAGAAAAATAAACCTGAGGCTTTATTACTGCCCTCAGATATCAGGGAAAGGGGACTGGAGGTGGGCATGCGGGTAAGGAACTGTTATTCGCGTTTAAAATTCTGCAGGTTCCTTTGTTAACCGTGAAGCTTCAGGACACAATCACTGTTCTGCCTGTACTATTAAACACAATTCTTCATGAGGTGGTCATTCAGTATTAAATACACACTTCTTTTTTAAGCAAAAGATTTTTCTCTTTGTTTTTAACTTTTTTGTTTTATTTATTCTAAGTGAAAATTTTATTGTAAAATTAGGTTTTGCTTTAACCTAATCCATCACTGCATAAATCATTGGCTTATTTGGTAATTGGAAAAACTTCAGGCTGTTATCTGTTTTTTGCCTTAACCCACTGAAGAAGTAAAGTAAATTGGTGTCATTAACAGATACCTTTTTTCTTCCATAAAATTTTACCTTAACACAATCCTCAACAGGCCTCAGAACATCTGATTCACTGTCCTGTGCATCAGAACAGCCCCCGTCCACTTCTGTGAACTTTCCGTCTATGGCCTGGAGGGGCCATTTGAATCTTGTGACAATTTTGCGCTTGTTGAATCCCTTTGTGTTTCTTAAAGTGGTCAGGTCATGCATATGACAGGGTCTTCCAGGGTTGAGTCTGTCATTCTCCAAGCGCCCTGAGAGAGTAGATGGTTTGTCTGGGGTTGTCATGTGGGGGGCTTCCTGGTGATACATTTGCCTTCTGAGCTATCCAGAGCTGCTTGTTAGTTTGCTACCGAATTATCAGCGGTAACTTTTGTAGTACAACTTTTAGGCACACATCTCTGAGTCACAGGTACTGCTTGGTAAGGAATCCCAATTCAATTCCATTGACCATCCAAGATGGTGTGTTTCCTTATTCCCTTTAAGTTCTAGTTCAAAATCTTTGATTTAAAAAAAGCAACCTAGTGTGAAGCAGTGCTCTCCAAGGTTAGGTCATTGGAGAGGGTCACGTGCTTTCTCTGCCTTGAAACACAGAGGTGAACCATCGGAGCTGGTACGTGAGTAAATAAACGTCATCTCATTTTTAAGCTGCCCCTGAAAAGTTTCTCTTGCCGTTTTTTCGACATTTGTTACAAGGTTTAAACTCCAACTCTGTGGGGTTTCTTAGGGTATTTGTGGTCTTTGAAATTATTTACATGCCTCAGGAAGTAAAATCTTTTCCCTTTCACTAGCAAAATAATCAGTAATAGTATCTCAGTGTGACTGTTCTTCCACCATACCTCAGATTAGCTGAGGAACTAAAAGGTTGTTTCCAAAAGTTTGTGATGGTGTGTAGGTCTAATAATGAATTTTGTAGTGAGTCTCTCCTCTCTAGTCTTATTTTTAATGGTGGTATGGAAGGGAGAAAGGCATTGGAGCTTTCTGTCCTGAGTTCCTTAGGTGAGGGAATGAGTTACCCAACTAGACAGGGAACTAGACACGTTACCTAATGTAGGTTTTCCTTTATTCCCTTTTTTGAAAGACAACAATGATATGAATGAGCTGTGGTTCCCTAAAACACTTTGAGCTTCTGTCTCTGTCACTTTGGCAGCAGCATCTTTAGCACTGTTTGAGTGTTAGAGCTGAAAAAAATGCTTGTCTGATCCTTTAAAAAAAAAAGATCTGAGATAATGACATTGTAAAATCTGAAACATTAAGATCCCTTGATAATAGTTCTTGTGTTTGGATTTTTGGTATACAGTGTTGGTCAGCTTGGGCTTTTATAGCAAAATACTAAAAACAGGGTGGCTTGTGAACAACAGAAATTTATTTCTCATATAGTTCTTGAGGCTGGAAGGCCAAAAGCAGGTTTGGGTTTTGGTGAGGGCCTTCTTCTGAGTTGTAGACTGCTGATTTCTTTCTTTTAATCCTTACCTGAGGACATGTTTATTGATTTGAGAAAGAGAGGAAGGGTGAGAGAGAGAGAGACATCAATCAGTTGCTTTCTTTGTGTGCCCCAACTGGGGGTCAAACCTGCAACCTTTCGTTGATCGGGAACAGTGCTCCAACCGAGCCACCTGGCCAGGGTTAGACCCCCCGTTTCTTATATTCTCACATGATGGAGAGCAGAGCAGAGCAAACAATCTCTCGCTTGACTCTTACTTACAAAGGCGCTAAGCACATTTATGAGGGCTTTGCCCTCAAGACCTTATCTAACCCTAATTACCTGCCAAAGGCCCCACCTCCTGATATCACATCGGGCGGTATGGTTTCAGCATGTTCATGGCAGGGGCAGGGCACACAGACATTCAGTCCACAGAGTGATGAGCACATAGGCATGAGGTTGGTTTTGCATATCTTCCAGAAGAGACATTTGTAGACATTTATATTGTAAATGCTCACTCTGACATAGCTTATGATGTGGGTACATCTCGTGTGTTCTGACCCTTATATTTGAGATAACATTTTTTTAAGATTTTATGTATTTTTAGAGAGGGGAAGGCAGGGAGAAAGAGAGGAAGAAAAACATCAGTGTTTGCTTGCCTTTCATGCGCTGCCTGCTGGGGACCTGGCCCGCAACCCAAGCATGTACCCTGACCGAACCCTTTGGTTTGCAGTCCAGCACTCAATCCACTGAGCCACACCAGCCAGGGCTGTTTTAGAGAACTTTTGATTAAACATCTCTGGTATTGCTCAGAGATGTCTCTTACATAGGGGTCATGGTAATGTATTGGATATGCATGTCACTTGAGAAATAGAACTTAGGGAAGATTCTCCAGACCTTTCCTTTTATTTTGTTTTAATGTTTCTTTGATGGCTGTTAGAAAGATGGGATTGTGTGCTATGAGTTTTAGAGCTTCCCTAAATCATTTGTGTAAATCACATAATTTAAACCACTAAGTTCCTTTTTTTTTTGCATTTTGGTTCCCATTTTAATACGCCTTTCCACTGCTTTTTATTTCTAAATAATTATATTTCTTATTAAATACAATAGTAAGTTTCGTAACTCTTGATTTTGAAAATGCATAAGGTATGGAAATTTGATTAGTGTGTCTTAGATGTGGTCTTTAGAAACTAATCTCATGGATAACAGGCAGAAATGCATCTCTTTGTGTTCTTAGTTTGTATTCTTATTTAATCATCATGTACTTTCTAATTCTCACAGGTGACTGGAGCTAGAAACATTGCAGACAACTAACAGGGTCTTGGGAGAAAAATCTCCATGAGCGTAATTGAGTGAAATAGTTTTAAGTGAGGAAGTTTTTGTTCCGCTGGTTTCCTAGAGTAGGCCGAGGGAGTTTTGTAAAGTATCTGACTGTGAGTTCTAGGTGAAGTAGAGTGAAAGAGAATGAACAAAATGAAAGGTTTGCAAATCCGCCTTTGCTGACCCCTCATCTCTCAGGACCCAGAGTTCAACAATACAGATCAGATTGACCTGTATGATGACGTGTTGACAGCCACCTCACAGCCCTCAGACGACAGAAGCAGCAGCACCGAGCCACCTCCTCCTGTTCGCCAGGAGCCGTCGCCCAAACCCAATAACAAGACCCCTGCGATTCTGTACACCTACAGCGGCCTGCGCAGCCGGCGGGCTGCTGTGTACGTGGGCAGTTTCTCCTGGGTGAGCGTGGGCCGCCGGAAAGGCTTGCGGGTGGGCCGGAGGGAGAGCACGGGGGGTGATGGCATTTTCAGAAGTCACTGTTGCACTGTTTTGTGCTCTGATGGGGCTGGATTTCTTTTTCCTGGGATCAGGTTGGATTGATCTCTGAAAGAGAGCTATCCTGAGGACGTTCTGGTGCCGAAGAGAGCAGTGATTAAGTGGGTAGTTGCTTTTTCTGCCATCTTGTTACCACCCCTGACCCTGGGGCTTTATGTCTAGCAGGGTCATCTGTGGGATGAGATTTCAGAGTGAATACCTTGAACTCTTGGTGGTCATTAGATGGTCCTGTGATAATGATGGGTGACAGGGATCAAAGGCCTTGATAGCTCTAGTACACTCGGGGTAGGTGGTGATTGTTATTCTGCAAGTTGTTGTGTGACATGTTTTTGGGCTGGTGGGGGACGGGTGTTTTTCCAAATTAGGAAATGTATTTATGAGGGAAAGTTGCTGACGGTGGTCAGCTCTAGCATATCAGATCTATAATTAAAAGCTGCTGGTAATTAATGTTTGAACTGATGACCAGCCAGCCCAAATGACAGTCAAAGTTAAAATAGGTTTAATCTTCCTAGTCTCTAAAGATGGGGGTTGTGGCGGGGGTGGGTGGTTTTGGGATTCTGTATGGGTGAGGACAATGAGAAAAGCCTGCGCTAATTGAAATACTGATGGGCTTTGGGTTTCCTGTGGGAGGTCCTGGCTGTGGCTAAAATCCTGTGTGTGGGGAGGGGTTTGGGGCATTCTGGGTTGGAGGAGCCGTGTAGCTCCTGACGTGTCTTCCTCTTCCATTTTGCCGGCCCCAGTGGACCACAGACCAGCAGCTGATCCAGGTTATTCGCTCTATAGGAGTCTATGATGTGGTGGAGCTGAAGTTTGCAGAGAATCGAGCAAATGGCCAATCCAAAGGGTAAGGTCTGGATTGGAGAAGCCCTTTTTAGTTTATAACCGCTGGGATGACAGGTCTGCACTTTATTCTGGCCCTGGATTTAATCCCTGCCACCCCTGGCCCAGTTCACTGCCTTGGTTTTGACAAACAGCCTCAGAATGGGGACCTAGCTGCAGTGTTGTAGAGCATCCGTTTATTGAGAGACACTGAAAGCTGATTTCGAATTTGGAGTAAGTGGGAAGGTTATAGAATGACGCCTTTTTGATGTTGGAGTTGTGTGTGTGTGCGCGCGCTTGATAATAGCAGTGTTCAGTAACAGTGGGAGGGAGTCTTTCTCTTCCTCTCTATGTCTGGTAGATCTCACTTCTTTTTCATCTTTCTCCCTCAAGGTATGCTGAGGTGGTGGTAGCCTCTGAAAACTCTGTCCACAAATTGCTGGAGCTCCTACCGGGAAAAGTTCTCAATGGAGAAAAAGTAGACGTGAGGCCAGCCACCAAGCAGAACCTGTCACAGTTTGAGGCCCAGGCTCGGAAACGTGAGTGCGTCCGAGTCCCAAGAGGGGGTACGTGGAGACCATCTGTACGAATGGGGGAGGGCTGCGGATTTGTTTTCTGTGGTGTAGGCTCCGCCTACAGTTTGGAGGGGCTGGGGGCGGGGTGGTGGTGGTTGCGGGTGGTAGCACGGTCACTAGGTTGGCCCAGAAACGAGGCTCGAGTCCCAGAAAGAACACTGCTGGGGGTCAGGTAGGTTCAGGTTACAGTTGGGATCTGCCACTGAGTCTTGGGACCCTGGCCAAGTCACTTTACTGCATGGGCTTATTTGCCTACCTGAACTAGATACATGATGTTTAAAGTTCCTGTCAACTCTAATTGTGTGTTTCTGTCTAAAATTGTCAGTGTATAGTGAATGAGCTTAATTGTAAGATATACCTCTCCATAAGTTACTAAGAAGGAACCACCCTAAAATGTGAGTAAGGTATATTAAGATGGCTGTAACATTGTCATAGACCTAGATTGGAAGGGCGCCCTATAAGGATTTGACCGGAGAAGTGCTGGAGAATAGGATTTGACAGTGTTTCTCCGGCATTGTCCAGGGGTGTCCTTTCAATTACCAGGTATTAGTCTGCTTGGCAGGTATTTCCCATTAGGAAGGGAAGTTGCGTCATACTGCCTTAGCTCACTGCCAGGATCCCTTCAGAGCACCTATTCCCCTTGTTATGACCTGCACTCGCCAAGCCGCCTTCTGACACTGACTTGGTTTCCTGACTAGGCTGTCCTGCTGGGAAGAGAATGCGCTGACCAGCTGACACAGTATCCCAGTCTGCTTGGCAGTTATATTTCTCGTTGTAAATTAATAAACTGGCATTCTGGTTTATGAATCGGTCTCTCGTGAGTTTGGTTAGTGTGAATCAGTCTCCTAGGGTTTGATCCTCCCTAGGGGAACTGTTAAAATTGAGTTTCTGAACCTGCAAAACCTGAGGACCAGACCCTGGACTGTCCTGACCTCACAAGGTTTAGCCACCATGCAGGGCCCTCCCTGAAACAGCCAACTGCCTTCGCTTTTCTTTTACTACAGTGGGGGTGTTGGGGGGAGGTGGCAAAGGTCCTCTCACAATAGTGCCTTGTATTGGCGGGGCGGTCACTGGGGCTTGGGATGGGTTGAAGGCAGAAATATGGCCACTTCTCTCTCGGACAGGAACAGCTGTTCTTTTAACTAGACCGAGAGCCTGGACGGGTACGGCATGAGCTCCCGTTGCTCTGGGTTAGAAGGCACACATGTTTCCTCCTTAACAACTTGTTCCTTCTGCTTTAGAGTCTTCCTGTAATTCAGCCCTCTGCAGACTTTCCTAAAATGCATACTTTTACAGCTGTATCGGGGTAACATGCCTACCTCCACTTGGCTGTTGATTCCGTAGAACACTGTTACCTTTCTTTGCTGAAATGTGGTGACTGACTGGTGTTTTCTGCTGTATCATGTTGGTTCACTGGGCCTCTGTTAATTTCCTAAGTGTAGCTGGTGGGCTTTGCTTAAAAATGGTTGTTACTCTTGGGCTTTGTAGCCATTGATACGAAAGGGAACCTTGCAGATGAAAGAAGAGTAGCTGGGAAGGTGGCTAACTTTCAGAGATTCCACGTGCTAATACCTTTTCCTTCAATTTGAGAGAACTTGAGGAATAAGCAAGTTGTCATGTGTTCAAGACATGAAAAGAAAGGGAGAGCTGCCCTGCCCGGGGAGCTCAGTTGGTTAGAACGTCATCGGTTGTGGGTTCAGTCTCCAGTCAGGGCACATACAAGAAGCGACAAATGAGTGCATAAATAAGTGGCACAACCAGTCAGTGTCCTCCCTCCCTCCTTTCCTCCCTTCCTTTCTCTCTCAAATCGATAAATTTAAAAGTGAAAAGAAAAGAGCGTGCTATGATAGGCACCGGTGATACCCTGCAATGCAGAAACCACGGTGGCTGCCAGGGCGATTCGCCCCGTCTGTGCTTTAATCAGGAGTTGGGGCTCACCAACACATCTCAGTAAGGAGCACTCTCCTCTCTCTCCACACTTGTCTGCAAACGGCATCTTTCTGCCTCTGAGACTCCCAAGGCCATGCGATCATGTTCTTCTGTTGGATTCCACACTACCCAGGTGTAAAGTAGACTGTTAAACCGGAGAGAGGGAATGAACTTAACCAGGCGACTTGATGGAGTCAGAGCAGGTTTCCAGCTGACACAGACACGTCTCGAGCCCTTGCTGTGCACAGCGCCGTACCAGCGGGCTATGGTGGTGGTCCTGGTCGGGCTGCTCCGTGGGGTGGTGTGTTCGGGCCATTGAAATGTAGCGGGAGTCCCCAGGTTTGAGGCGTGTTCTGTACCAAGCTTTTGCTGGGAGTCCCTGCATCAGCTGTGCGCCATCTGTTCATTCTGTGGGCAGATCTTTTCTTGGCTTATCTCCAGTCTTGTACTCTTCGTTGTGTGCCTTTTTTCATCCCAGCTACCAGTTTTGGTACATGGATGGAGGAGGTAACATCCATCCCTTTCCCTTCCCTCTCCCCCCAAATTCCCTAGTCAGAGTGCCACGGCAGGGAGAACATTCCAAGTGTCCAGCAGGATAGAGAAGGTCGACTAGAACCAGGCTAACGAGGGAGGCCTGAACTCTCACCGGGGACCTGGGGTTTCAAATCAGATTTGAGTCCAGCTGAACAGTAGTGAATGTATTTAAACACATGGGTTATTAGGGTCTTTTTGCAACTAAAAATGTAAAACAAATCTAAGGATAAATAACATGTAAAGCACTGAGAGTTCTGGATAAATGACATTGACATACAGAATTCAAGGTGGTAAAACATAAGTGGGTTTATATCTTAACTAATTTGCCTCTGACCTTTTTCTCTGAGGACAAAGAAAAGGAAATGGATGATTTTACTTTCTTTTTCAGCTGTCTGTTCCCTTCCTCAGTGTGGTGTCAGCGACTTGCTGAAAGGTGAACCGGTCCTCTGGGCGCGTCTAAAGCCCGAGCAGTAACAGTGGTTCTTCTTGCTTCGTAGGAATACCTCCACGGGCTCACTCCCGAGAATCTAGTGATTCTGCTGATGGACGGGCCACACCCTCTGAGAACCTTGTACCCTCATCTGCCCGTGTGGATAAGCCCCCTAGTGTGCTGCCCTACTTCAATCGCCCTCCTTCAGCCCTTCCCCTGATGGGTCTGCCCCCTCCTCCAATTCCACCCCCACCACCTCTCTCCTCAAGCTTTGGGGTTCCTCCGCCGCCTCCTGGCATCCACTACCAGCATCTCATGCCCCCTCCTCCTCGATTACCTCCTCATCTGGCTGTACCTCCCCCTGGGGCCATCCCACCTGCCCTTCACCTCAATCCAGCCTTCTTCCCCCCACCAAATGCTACAGTGGGGCCTCCACCAGATACATACATGAAGGCCTCGGCACCCTATAACCATCATGGCAGGTAAGAACGGTCTTGTTCCTTTCAGGACTGTGCCAGGTACAGTAGAGTAGAGAGTGAAGCATTTTGTTCTCCCTGAAGAAGGAATTAGTGCTGAATCCTGGTATTTTCCCTTATGGAAATCCTGTTGTCATAATGTTGAGTCTTGGGAAATACTTATCTATTAGATAGTTTTTATTTGATGTTTTGTTTGCACCTTAACCACTTGATTCAAACTATGTCCTTCATATCCCCTTTTAAGGCACTTGATTAAAGCGAGTGACAGAAGTGGCTGTTAGGGAGGCTATGAATGTAGAGCATAGTAAGGATAATAAGGGTGTGTGATCAGGAATGGTACTATTTCTGTGCAGCCGAGACTCGGGCCCTCCGCCCTCCTCAGTGAGTGAAGCAGAATTTGAAGAGATCATGAAGCGAAACAGAGCAATTTCCAGCAGTGCCATTTCCAAAGCGGTGTCTGGAGCCAGTGCAGGTAACTCACCCTTACCCTTGCTGCCTTCTCCTTGCCTTAGTTTTTCCATTGTTTTTCTATTTTTCCATGTTTTGTCATTTCCACTGGCAAGAAATTCAACAGGATAAAGTTGGAACACTGTTAGATTCTCAAGAGTGGCACAGGTTGAAAAGCAATATGTAAACTAATGTCTTGGCCTTTGGGAAGCTCTAGTGGTGTTATTTTAGCCTGTGTCTAGACCTGCCCTGTGAAAACCAGCTTAGGGCCTAGAATATAAATCATACCATCTCGTTGTGGTATTAGTTGTAGAATGAAATTCCTGCCTCATGGCGGTCTTGACCTCAGCGGCTCTGATGTCTGTGGCGGATCCACTGCTCAGTGTAGACCCTGGGGTTGTAGGACTGATGTCTCAACTAGATGATGCTGCGATATGGAATCTGATTACCTCGGGGGATCTAGAGAGAGCTGGTGGCCTCCATGTAGCCTGTCCTAGAAAGAGGCAAGTCTGTTGGGTGTCATCTTAAGGCATAACATTCTTCTGTAGGTAACTTTTGCCCTGTTGTTAGTATTAAGTAGGCAGAACCAGAAGCCATGACTGTTGAGAGCCCCAGGCACAGAATCTTTGGTTTCTAAGAGGAGAAAATATAGGAAGTTTCAGGGTTCTGGTCCAAGTTTCACTTCATGGCATTAGCCATATTCGCTTACTTCCTGTGATTTCCCAAATGAATGTAAATGTAGACTGTCAGATCTCCAAGTTAACCCTAAATATTGTCATCTGTTTTCCATAATTCCTCAGCTTTGGCTGCAAAATTTGAATCCACAGAGTAGGTTAAGCACAGGAAGTGTATATATTCTCTCATGTTTTTTTCCTCTCCAGAAAATCTTCATTGGCATCTGAATAAGTTGTGGGTTTTTTTTACATTTTATTTATTTATTTTTAGAGAGAGGGGAAGGGAGAGAGAAAGAGAGGGCAAGAAACAGACCAGGTGCCTCTCACATGCCCCCAGCTGAGGACCTGGCCCACAACCCAAGCATGCGCCCTGACTGGGAATCAAACCAGTAACCTTTGGGTTTGCAGGACGATGCCCAATCTACTGAGCCACATCAGTCAGGCCTGAATATATCTTTTTAAATCAAAAGTAATCTGTGCTCATTGTGACAAGTCAGATATACAGAGGATTATAATGAAAATCCTTGTTCTCCACCACCTCCTTCACGCCGAGAGGGTCCAAAACCAAATCTCTGTCTCCTTCTGATTTTGTTCTCGTCCCAGTCATTCAAACCACAAACATTTGTTGGATGCATATAAAGTAGGCAAAATTTTCCCCTCTGGTAGAGCTGACACCCCGGCGTTCCTGAATCCCCCGTGGTTTCTAGTTTATTCTTACTGCCTTGCACAGAGAAGCAGCTCCCAGTCCTCGTTATCACTGGGCCGTTGTCTGTTTCGTGTTTTCCTTTGCATTACCATCTGTCCTTATGCTCCAAACTGAGCTTGGAAAAGCTTTGTGCGAGTACCCGACCTGTGACCTGTGACCGCTGTCCCTGCCAGGTGTTGCCCAGATTTGGGGAATGTAGGGACTAATTCTTGATGGCAGCATCATTTAAATAAACAAACAGAAAATTCAAGTATGTATATGTGTATGTATACACATGTCTGTGCCATATATAAAACAATTTAGACAGAAGTGTTCAGTGTTGTTAAAGTCGTCTACACAAGGACCTTTTACAATTCTGTGTCTTATCCTCCAGATATTTTTTTGTGCACATGACTATACACACACACACACACACAATTTTGATTGTTTTTACAAAAATGAAATAGTTTTGTAACTTTTCAGATAAATATATTCTGAACATCTGTTGTATCATATGTAATAATACCTAACGTTTATCAAACCCTTACTGTGTGCTTGGCACTGTGCTAAGCGCTTTACATGGACTCCTTTGTTTGCATACAAATTAACCTCATGCATTTTAACAACCATGTAGTGTTCTGAACAACCAGCGTTCTGTAATTCTGTAGCCAGACCCTGTTGAAGGAACTTCAGGTTGTTTCTAATTCTTTAATACAACAAACAATGCTGAAACAAACATGGTTAAACTTACACATAGCTGCGACTAGAAGTAGGACATGTTCAGAACTCCTCTGCCAAGCGTCTGCACGTTGTTTTGATGGATGTTGTCGCACAGCCCTCAGACAGGGACGCACCCACTGACGACCTCTGAGAATACCTGTGGTTCCAGCCCCTCGGCGTGTAGGTGCCCTCCAGTTTTATACCTGCCACTTCTGCCTCGTCTGTTTCCCTGCGGTTCTGTAGGGCAGCTAGTCACTCTTGGTTTGTGTCCTCCTGAGTTCTCCTTTTGGTCCAGTTGGTTTACGGCCTCTGCTCACCCTTGGCCTTTTCCACCCATCCCGTCAGGGGATTACAGTGACGCGATCGAGACGCTGCTGACGGCCATCGCTGTGATCAAGCAGTCCCGGGTTGCCAACGATGAGCGCTGCCGTGTCCTCATCTCCTCTCTTAAGGACTGCCTTCATGGCATTGAAGCCAAGTCCTACAGTGTGGGTGCCAGCGGGAGCTCGTCCAGGTGAGTTGCTGACGGCCTCAGTGGCCTACCAGCCCTGAGCAGCACTCCTCCAGGGAGTGGCAGGGGGAGGGAAGGAGCTCAGGGCATCTGGCAGGGACCTGGCTGGAAGAGCAGCCCGAGCCCTCTGTCTGAAAGGGGCAGAAGCTAACCTAATGTCTGGCGTCCGTGCTGGGCGGAGCAGTGGCTCCTCTGAGAAAAAGATAGACTGGTATAGCTAAGAACACGGGCTTTGGGGCCGTACACACTTGGATTTGCACCCCAGTCGTGCTCCTAGCTACACATGCGACCTCGAGAATAGAGTTATTCAGCTTTCCAAGCCTCGTTCTCACTTTGTAAAAAGGGACAATAGCAGTGCTGATTTTACAGGCCTGTTGTGGAGATTCGATGAGATAATGGATATAAAGCTCTTAGCACTGTGCCTGATAATGTTAACAAGATCTCAACAAGTTTAACTGTTAGTATTTTCCCAAAAAAGACTGGACCGCGAAGAGCTAAAACCACTGGGCAGCGGGGCCATGATAGAGTAGTGGAAGGCGGGTTTGGACAACACGAGAAGACACTGAAACCACTTTCGGAAGGAATGCGGTAGGCCCTCTTGAGTGAGGCTGAAGGATCTTTCCAATAGGAAAAGACATCGGTCCCGGGAGAGGTCACCTAGCAGGTCCCGGGAGAGCAGCAGGCGGCACCGGGACCTGCTTCACAACGAGGATCGGCATGATGATTATTTCCAAGAACGGAACCGAGAGCACGAGAGACACCGGGATAGAGAACGAGACCGGCATCACTGAGAAAGGTGGGACAAAGCCCTGTTCCTGACTGGTGGGTGATCTTTCTGAAGTTACTGATAGTGAAGATTTCTCTGTCTGTCTCTCTCTATTTTTATTTATCGATTTTAGAGAGAGAGGAAGGCGGGGGAGACATCAACTTGTTCCACTTGCTTATGCATTCATTGGTCGCTTCTTGTATGTGTCCTGACCCAGGATCGAACCTGTAACCTTGGCGTATCAGGATGACGCTCTAACCAGTTGAGCTACCTGGCCAGGGCTCTCCCTCTTTTTAAAGCAAATAAAGGGAATGGGCTGACTTTTGATTTAGGTAACTGAAAATTCAGAAGGGCAGACTTCCCGCTTGTTTGTCAGGAGTCTGAGATGAAGCTGTTTTTGTTTGTTGCTTGGCTGCCTTGCCCTGGATCTGAGGCACCAGACACAAGGGCTAAGGGCACAGCACCTGCAGGCAGTACCAGGGTGCGACTCCACGGCTCCTGCCGCATCTCTCTGTTCCACAGTTCCTCACTTCGTGTGACAGAGGTCATGAAGGCGGCTGCCTCACTACCTTGCTGCGCGTGCGGGAGGTAGTCCATAGGCGTTGAGCACTCGCGCCTGTCACGTAGTGAGCTCTCAGTCAGTGAGATCAACCCCGCCAGGCTTTCCAGTGAAAAACTCAGGAAGATTCACCCATACGGAAAAGTAAGACCATTGCCTACTTGTTGGTTTTCAAGGTACAACATGAATGAATTTAAGAATTAATACCTGTTTCTGAAAATCAGGGTGCTTTACTCAGAAGAAAGCTGGTCTGGAAAAAATTATTTTTAATAGTTTTAGAGACTCTGGAGGATACTTCAATGGAAGGATATATTTGTTTTGGGAAAAAACTTACAGCAAATTTTTTCAAAGCAAAGCAAAAGCAGGAGAGCTGGGGTGGGGGCCAGGTTAACTCGGGTAATTGAAAAGTTGAGTTGGGCGTGGCTGGATCCAGGGGCTTCCGCTCTGTTTTCACTCTCAGCTTGGCAGTCCCAACTGAAAGAAAGCTTGTAGCAAAGACTGTAGTGTGTGAGTAAGTAAGAGGCGTTGTTGACTCTCTTTCTGTGGAGATCTTTAAAAGTAGCTTAGACTCTGGCAAAGAGGATCTTTTTGTGGTTCCTGGAGTCTGCTGTGTGATCCAGGTGACTTTGGGGGTCTCTTGTCAACCTTGTAGTTTAACATTAAGTGCATTATGAAAATATCCTTGGTTTTGTGACTGGTTGGTTGGTCTAAGTAATGGTAATTAAAGGTGAGCAGAAAGTGTAGTCAGCTCTTTTCGGTGTCTTTGGGTGGAGAGATGGTGCCTGGATGAAGAAGGGAAAGGAGACACCCCCCACCACCCGTGAATGCCTGAAGTTCACAAGCAATAACTGGACTGGAAACCGTTGAAAAAGTCCATTGTATTTTTCTTGGTGACAACCTACTAGACAAACAAACAAGAGTCTTGTTATGTTTGGCTACTGCCCTCTACTGTGTTGTTTGACATTGTCTGCATTAACTTAAGCAGAGTTGTAGCTGGGAATTTTGTTGTCTTCTATAGGTGACAGGTAAGTGGGGAAACGGAAGGTTAGTCACATTTTTTACCTGCCTGCCTTCTCTATTCTTCAATTACTCATTCATTCCACAAAATCTTAGAGTACTTGACATCACTGAAATCTCGGGTACCACACATAAAATTACCAGTTAGGCTGTGTGTTCTAGGTACTTTTTTCTAGATTTTGCAACAGGTTGAGTTTCGGGAGGTGCCCACATACCCTCTAGAAAAGCAGACTCCAGGGGTGGCGGAGCCCACAAACAGCTTTGGCCCTGAGACTCGGGGAGTGGGCAGGGCGTGGGCGCTAGAGTAGGTCTCTGGTCTGGTCTCCTCACCTCTATTGCAGTCACACATTTCCCTCCTCTTGCTGGAGTTAGACAGTGGCTACTGTTGCTTGTGGGGGGGTCCAGTGTCGCCGCCTCACCCAGTCCTGCAGCCCACAGTGTGTGTCCTTTGAGCTGACCAGGGTGAGAGTGACCAGGGAAGTGCTTGTTGGCGCAGAGTGCAGATTGGAATCTCTGCGACCGCATTCCCTCTAGTGTTAGAACATGTGACCGCGTGTCCCTGTTCCTGGTGGCTTTGCTTCTAGCAGCCTTTTGACAGGAAGGTTGCAAGATCCTCTCATCATTAGTGCTTTGGGGATTGAACATCTGAACCTGAGACTTCAGCTGTCATCTGTAATATGTCACCGTTTCTCCCAGTATGAGAATTAATTCAGTTTGTATAACTGAAAAATCCTGTAACTCAGTAGTTTCCAGAAAATGGTCATTCGGCTGGTGCAGGCCAGTGACGAGATGCAGAAGGCAAACTCTGAGGCAGGTTTTCCAGTTGCCCTGTTTGTCTTCTGTTGGGTAATCCATCCAAATAATAATGTAATCCAAGAGAATTGCATCAGACAGCCTAAAAATGCCCAGTTCTCATATTCTCATCCTGGTGGCTCGTTTCATCTAGTTACAAGTTGTGACTTAAGAGATTTCATGTTGGGCAGATGGTACATTTAGCTCAAGAACTTTGCCAGTGTTAAGTACATACTTTTAGGTTAGAAAATGATGGTGTTTTATATTGTGTGAACAGCTATTCTCTAGACCAACAGGTGTGCTCTGTCGAGCATCAGCAACCATCCTTCCTCAGGATAGGCACCGCCCCTCTGATTGGCCCACTGCAGAACTCTTTTTTTTTTAGTTGATTTTAGAGAAGGGAGGGGAGAGAGAAAGAGAAACATCAATTTGTTGCTGTGCTTATTTATTTATGCATTCATTGGTTGATTCTTATATGTGCCCTGAGTGGGCCTCGAACCTGCAACCTTGATGCATTGGGACGATGCTCTAACCCGCTGAGCTACCCAGCCAGGGCATGCAGACTCTTTGGCGTCTATCTGTATTCAGACATTATCACCAAAATGTAGCCAAACCCTTTTAAGAATCGAGTGCTATAGTTTATTTCTCTTGATGCACTAGTTGTCCTCTGCGTCTGGTCTTGTAGGGGCAGTTCTCAAAGCACGTCTCTTTCTGTCTGTGTGTGTATGCTTTGGAGTTTGAGATAGTCTTAAATGATCAGTGATTTTGACTTTTTGTACTTCTCGGCTATTGTTTCATGACTTTAGGATTTTCTACTAACTTGAAATACAGTCATTCTTACCTGATTTCTGTCTTCCTGGTCAAGTGAAAACAGCTTTGTGCTCAGTTTTGATTCACTGCAAAGATTCAGGAGCCCCAGTGGTGTGAAACTGAGAAGCACTGAGGGCTTCAGTTTTCCCTATAGAAAATGAGACGAAACCTGCCTGCCCAGGTGTTTAGAGAGACCAAAGGGCAGAGGCCATAACTGATTCTGAGCTGCCAAGCTGAAACTGTGCTGTTTCAGAGTAGAAGGATCACACAGCGTGGGTGTCTTTGTTCTGGGCTAGCTCCTTCAGCGTGCAGAAGTGCGTGCAGGAAGGTGAGCGTTTGCGTGTGAGCTATGTTGCCAGTTTGGACATTAGAAATCCTAAACCAGAATTTAATCTCCTTTTTTCTGTTTAGCTATTAAATCTATTTTATATGGTCAGGCTGACCAAGCCACCCCCTGCAGATTAATATTGCAACATCGGAACAAGGGTTGAGGTGACTGGGGACCCTAAGTTGGGTAGAAATGTGACAAATGGCTTAACAGTGCCTTACTGTTCAGCGAAAGTTCTTAACTGTGCTTTTAAGTTTCTTAGATGGTGACCGCAGATCATTTTGTTTCAGGCCCATGCTCTGTGGTATGTCCTGGCCTGGCCAGACTGCTGCAGCTCGCTGCTAGTGTGCTCTCGGTCCCTCGCCGTGGTGAGCGTCAGGGAAAGACGCAAAGGTTCTTGAGTTCTAGTGCCACTTAGGACATCTGTGTCTCTGTGCATGTGTGCACATGTACTCGTAAGAGTGCTGTTTGAAATCTGTTTTAACTGGGGCATCTTCAAAAGAGGAGAAAGGGTTCGGAGTTTCCTGTGTGAGTACATGCTCCCTGCCAGGACCTCTTGGGTGCTTGAGGGTTAAGGGATTTGGTTATGTACACACGTGTTTTCTCAACATTGTACCTCCCGTTTCCAGATTTTTTCCTCCCCTTAAGGTAAGCTATAACTTGCTCAGAATAGATTTTCTGAAACAATAGTTGAACTCACCACCTTCCTTTATAACAGCTTTTCTTGAAATGTTGTAGTTCCCATATCTTTCCACCCCAAGTCTCTTTTTCAGTCAAACTGCTCGGAGACCTCATCTCATTGTCTTTGTTTCCCCTCAGCCTTAAAGTAGGTGTCACTTCTTTTCCTCTCTAGCATCTCCTCCAGCCAGTCCCTCACTCCGCCCAGTGCCAGACACCCCCAGGCTTGCATTCTCCCTCTGTCCGCATCACCTGCGGCCTGTGTTGTAACTGTAGAAAATGCCAGTGTAACTCATCTAAGCTCCTGTTAATCAGAAAGTAACCTCTAATCTGTGTTCTCTTCTGATGTTCTCATTGCAGGAGTCTGTTTGGAGGCAAATGTTTTTTTAATGGACTTGCATCTCCTCACCTTGATCAGGATTAAAGGACGGAGGCCGCTCCACACCCCCTCCTCCAACCCCTAACCCCCTCCAGACACCCAGGGAATGCCCTCTGCCCTACAGGATTGAAGACTGCCTGGCAGCCCTCCCAGTCCCACAACTCCTGTTTGCCAGGGAAAAGAACCTAAAGACTTTGTGTGGTTGGGAGGGGAGGCAGACAGGAAGAAAACATGTCCAGGCCCCTGGTTTCCATAGAGAATGGTGCTTTGTTCAAGGAAACATGAGTTTCTGATTTTCCAGGAGCAGTTCATCGGTGAGGTTGATGGGAAGACTTCCTTCTCAAAGAAAACGATCCTTCATTTGGGATCTAGGAGAGTGACTGGGTGTGCCAAAATATGCCCAGGGTCCTGCCCTCAGCACTAGGTTTGATGGGGCCAAGAGGGTCCAGACTCCTTACTAACATACCACTCCTTTGTTTAACTCCTTTACCTCCCCAGCCCTTTGAGGAGGGACCATGAGAACAGAAATTTCCTTATGAAAAGCTTCTCTTATTCTTGCTTTTCCTTCTTACATATTTGACGGTTCATTTCCCAAACCTCCCAGAGGGCTCCACCCTTCCGGCTCCCTGCCGCCCACCCTCCCTGCGGACTTGCCCTCCTAAGCAGAGAAGGCCTGTGAGGCTGCTCTGTGCCGGCCCCGCAGAGCCAGGCACCACCCGCCACCCTCTGCTGCTTCTTGCTCAGGTGCCTCTGGCAGTAACCAGCTCTGCTAGACGTTCCCTTTCCCCGGGGCTTTGGCATTTCACAGGAGGAGCCCCTCCCCCCAAAAGGCTGCTTCCTTGTTTTAGAGGAAGGCACTGCCATTGGGAGGTGGGGACCTTGGGCCTCAGCAGTGAAGAGCCCTTGTGAAGTACCAGGAGTGGGGAAGGAGGCAAGGTGAGCAGGACACAATGATTTCCATAGGCTTTTCTTTTTTCAGGTTTGATGTAAGCGTGGGCTTGCGTGCTCCAGGTACTAGTTTTACTTTTGTGGGATAACCTGGCACTAGTAGACAGGTAAAAGTCACAAATTTGGTGTCTTTCCACCTTTTGACTATTGACTTCATAGCTCCCCTTGCTCTGCCTGGAGGTACTTTCTTTGATAAGGAGCAGGGAGGAAGTGGAGCCTGACTTGAATGAGCTCAGCGTTCTAAGGACCGCCACTCTGGGGGCCGTATTCCACGCAGGCATACGGAATTGCTTTTCCTATAATGTCTAAATTGTGATGTTCTCGTTGCTGAGGGGAGAAGCAGCAACAGGGTCCTGCAGCACCCGTGGGATGGCGGATGCTGTCTGAGCATGCGTCTGCAGGGCACGTGACACCTGACACGAGGAGAGACGTGGCATGTGAGGTGTAGGGCCGTTGGAGACCCTTCTGGCTCAGAGGGAGAGACTGGAGTCGGACTGAACCCTTCCTCATCCCTGCACGTTTCTGACACGGCCCTCAGTCGGTCACTGAGGGCGTCCCCCCAGGGCTGGAGAGGCACATTCCCTCGGGACAGAGGCTACAGGTCTGTGGCTCCTTTTTCCCCTGTCCCAAATCCCACCCCACCTCCACTTCAGAACGGGGCACCCCGCCCAGCTGGCCAAGTGTTAAGTGATGTGCTTATCTGCGAGAGCAGCTCCGGGTGTCTTTTTAAAATGTAGAGAAAACCAAGTAAGGTGACAGTGTAAGGAAGAAAAATACATAGAATACCAGAAAAGCCGTTTACCCGGAGAATTTTTTTCTCCCCATTTTTGTTTTGTTTTTACTCAATGACACAATTTTTAGTTTTATTTCCTGATAGCGAAAGGAAAAAAAAACCCAACCCTCAAAAAGGCCAAGGCCCCCGTCCCGTTGTCGGTGATTTGTTTGTCTTTCTGATAGGTTGAAAATTGTGTAATAAACTTGATGACGCTGTCAATCTTTTATACTGCATTGTATTTTTTTCCTTTTGTAACAAAGTATTTTTAAATAATAAATGGGGCGTGAGCTGTTTTACGGATTCCGCATTGAATAGCTTTGTGGAGGTGTCTGGGGCACGGGCAGGGGCCGACGGACGGTGAGGCCGCGGGACGGGAGGAGAGGCCCCGAGTCCCTAGCTGGAGTGCGTGTGGGTGGGCAGTGCCTGCGGTGCGCCTTGGAGGAGGCCCCTAGTGCAAACCTGTGGAAGTGCCCCTTGAGCGTTAGGTTTTTTCCTTAGCCACCTGAACAGTCTGGTTAAAGAGAAATTCCAAGTAATCCTTTACCAAGATTCCCAAGATTTATTCTCATCATAAATGTCCTGCCCTACCCAGTTCAGTCCCGATGTCACCGAGTTCAGGAAAGGAAGAATCTGCTAGGAGTGAG
This sequence comes from Micronycteris hirsuta, assembly GCA_004026765.1. NCBI lineage: Eukaryota > Metazoa > Chordata > Mammalia > Chiroptera > Phyllostomidae > Micronycteris > Micronycteris hirsuta. The sequence continues at coordinate 123,276 of PVJI01000269.1, read as the reverse complement.
GTGTGCTTGCTAGTGGCTGCTTCCACCTGATGATCTGAACATGGACAAGCAGTGGACCCAATCTCTGCATGAAGTCCAGAAACCTGCTTTTTATGCCCTGAATGACTTACATAAAGTGTGAGGACGGCTAGTCTAGAGAAGTATCACCTCGGAAGTACCTTGGTGATACAGAAAGGGACTGACCATTCAGATACCTCTAGGTTCAAATCCCAACTCTTAACTATTTAAGCTGAATGCCTTTGGACACACGAGTTGGTTACCATCTGACTTGATTTCCTCCTGCCTCAGGATCTGTCTGCCAGGCACTGGATGAACATGAGTCTCCTACCAGTTGCTGCCATAGAGCCAGGAACCTGGACCTGTGTGTCCTATGTGCTTCCTGAATGGGGTCAGACCTCCACCCCTAGAAACGACCATGCAGTCACCTGACACTTCTAACCATGAGTGTGAATTTCTGAGCAGGCCTCTGCCAGCTCGTGACAGGCCTGCTCCTCAGTCCTCTCTGCTGTCTCAGAATTCTGGCGCATACAGCTCTGTGTGGGCTGTGGAGTGGCTTCCCATGACACGGAGCAATGACAGCCTCCCACCATCCTAACCCTGAGAGACTAGCTGCGCTGATTCTTGTCCGCCGCTGCCTCGGTTTCTGGTGTATGACATTCTACTCTGATGTGACTAAACTGTATCCGCACAGGTGGCTCCAACAGGCATCAGGAGAATGGACCTGGGCATTTACGGAGCCATCCATGGGAAACAATGCACTAAGCTTCCAGACAACCTTGAAGTACATGGGGGGACTTCTGGTTCTAATCATCTCCTCATTTTCAGCCATTCCTTCTCACTCTCAAGTGGTACCTGTTGAGGAATGAAATTTACTTAATCCAGACTGAAACTCGAGACAAGATTTCCAGTTCCAGCCCTGGCTGGTGTGGCTCAGTGGATTGAGTGCCGGCCTGTGAACCAATGGGTCACTGGTTCAATTCCCAGCCCAGGGACATACCTGGGTTGTGGGCCAGGTCCCCAGTAGCGGGCGTGTGAGAGGCAACCACATGTTGATGTTTCTCTCCTCCCCCCCCTCTAAAAATAAAATTTTTTTTTAAAGATTTTATTTTTAGAGGAGAAGGGAGGGAGAAAGAGCAATGTATGGTTGCCTCTCATGTGGCCCTCACTGGGGACCTGGCCCGCAACCCACACATGTGCCCTGACTGGGAATCAAACTGGCGACCCTTTGGTTCCCAGCCCACGCGCAATCCTCTGAGCTACACCAGCCAGGGCTAAAAATAAATAAAATCTTTAAAAAAAAAAAAAAAAGACTGGAAAGAAATAATATACTTAAAAGATTTCTAGTTCCAGCTGCTAGTAACCAGTTGTGTGATATGTGGCTATGTTATTTCCTCATCTCTAAGCCCGTGAATAGGTTAAAAATTGATTTCTAAACTCCCTTTCAATTATAAGCCACCTCTGATTTCCACCTGAGCCTTCCATTCATTTATCTGTGCTGCTGGGAGGGTGACCTTAACCACCGAATCTCTAAATGACCAGGGAGGCCACGGAGGATGGGTGCTTCTCCAGCGTAACACTGGCGATTTCTTCAAAGCAGGGCTATAGAAAGAGGCAGTGCAAAAAGCAACAGGAAATCGGGGTGGTCGTGGGGTCTGTGACTGAAACATCAGGAATGTTCCTATTGGATTTTTTGATAGTTTCATGGTTGATTAGACCTGTTGACTATGGTTTTTGGATAGACCCCAAAAACAGTTAGGAGGCAAGGGCACAGAAGGAATAGAAAACAGAAAAAAGCATCAATGAACTAGACAGTGGAGACTCGGGGTGAGACCGAACCTGATCACAGGAAGTAAGCAGAGGTAAAAATCATCATGGAATGCTTAAGGCCAATTACTTTTTATTCTGAATAAGTGTAGATATTCTAGGATTCATCTGACAGAAGGGCCCTTGAAAAAAGGTTTCCTAAAGCAGTGGATTCTGTTATGGCTCCTGATGGCTTGGGGCAAAAAAATAAAAAAGAAATAATTGGCCACTACCAAGCAAGATGAGAATGTTTTAAAAATGATTACTTGGAGAAGGGAATGATATATTCATCTAAGGCAACATTTCTCCAGCTACAAAAGAAAAATATGTGTTCCTTTCATATTAATTCAAAATTTAAAAATAAGTGACAAAAAATATTACTAAGTTTAGAATATGCTTCTTCCAATTACTCATGCCTCACCCTGGAGAGGAGGTGATAATTAATCTGGAAGAGGGACTCGTGGCAGAGGTGAAGAATGTAAGCAGTCGTTTGCAGGATGGCAGACCCGAAGAAGATACAGAAGCTGGCGGTGCCGTTGGGAATGAATGCAGGCTGGGGCTGGGGAAGGAAATCAGCGGCAAGTCGGCATCGCTGTCTCTGGGACCTCACTGGATCACTAAGCACAGCCTGAGAATAAACCGCAGGGACGGTCTACCTTCTCCCGGAGGGGATGAATTTCTAGGGACAGATGCTGTAAGGAAAAGGCTGCACAACAGAAAATACATATTTATTATAAATAGCGTGTGTTTCATGATGAGAATAGAAAAATAACACTATCAGCTACTACAAAAGTTCTGGAGCTCTGTCTGAAGAATAAGCATGAGAGGCTTTTGCATCACTTGGAGCACACCATCCCGTGGCTCTCCACACTCGTGCGCGACAGGGACAGGGACGTACAGGGATAGGGAGTGTGGCTCAGATCCTGCCGGAAGCCCAAGGAGCCCACATAGTCCACTCTTGATGCTCTTGGCCATGAGGATCAAAGAGGAGAGTTTGAGGCCAGCAGGGAACTGGTTCTGAGGGTGGCCAGGACAGCCGCGCCCCTCCCTATCCTGGAGTGTAGAAGGGTCTCTTAGGCTGGCGGCCCTGCTTAGAAAACGGTGCCCGGTGGCCTTATGCTCGGTTTGTGGCCCAAATGTCTGTGCTGAGGAAAAGCTGCAACTTTCCCCAGGACCACGTGACCCACCATTTCTCACTGGTGTGGCTGAAGTATCAGAAGTCTATGTGGGCTCAGGGGCTGCTGGCTGAAAGTTTTGTACTTCAAATCCTGTCCATACTGATGGAAGAAAGAAAGGAAGGAAAGGAAAGAAAGAAAAAGAGGAAGGAAGGAAGGGAAGGGAAGGAAAGGAAGGAAGGGAAGGAAGAAAGGAAAGGAAGGAAGGAAGGGAAAGAGGGAGAAAGAAAAGAGGAAGAAAGAAAGAAAAAACGTTAAAAGACCAGTGAACAAGGGCAGCTGGCCTGAATCGTTCTATATTCTAAGCCTGCTGGCCCCAAAGAACAAGGAGAGTTATCTTCCCTAAGTCAAGTGGTAACTGGCCACCCTAAATGAGAAAGGCAGTTCCACAGACACCCTTTCCCCTTAAAAAGTCCACTAGACCCCTCAGGCTTCTGAAGAACAATGAATCCTTCCCTAGCAGGGGATGGGAACCCAACCCCCAGGTGACGGGAAAGGGTCCCTCAGCAGCAGTACCTGGAGAAAGTGGCCAGGGTTAACACCTCAAGCAGCAGCTCTGAACCACAGAAGAAGAGCAAGATGCCGTTCATGATGGCTTCCAGGCGGAGCACGTAGGTCTGCAGCAGCATGTAATAGGAGGCCATCATGGCAGATGGGAAGGTCAAGGCCACACTAATAGCAAGTGGCATCTTTCGTTGGCAGAGGTTTCCCTTTGTACCTGTCAGACACAGCCCAGGGAGTCACCTCCAAGTGGCCTGCTTCCCCTGGCCTCAGAGGAAAGGCCCTGGGGGGGTTCAGGGTTGGAGTCATTCACTCCGAATGTCCTGTTTCCGGCCTGGCTCCTATTCAAGCGATGCTGGGATTGTTATTGGGGAGAATTTTTTTTTTCAATTATAAAAATAACATAGAATCCATGAAAACCTTTCAACTAATATACAGAAAATAATTTGAGACTATAGAAACTGAAAGACCCATGCTCACTCCCTGGAGATCGCTATTATTAGGTGTATACTGTTTCCGATTTTTTTGTGTGTATCCTCCCATATCACTATTATTATAAAAATTGGATCATATTCTAATACTGTTTTGCAACTTATTTTTCCCATAAGTTAGATGTCTCTCCACACACACTACCCTATCCTTTTTTAATGGCTACAAACGATTTCACTGAACCAATAGCGGTAGCTTATTTATTTGATCCTGTACTGATATATGTTCAGGTTCTCTGGTTCCGATGTAACAAAATATGGGGCACCAAACATTCCCCCACAGAGATCTTTGCCTATCTGTGGGAGTGTTTTTCTCCAGCCAGTTTTTGAAGTGAAACTGTTAGGTCTAAGAATACAAAGTTTCCATGGTAAAAACTATTAGCGAAAAGGATGTACTGCCCTGGCCAGCGCGGCTCAGCTGGTTGGAGAGTTATCGGGTAAACTGAAAGGCTGTGGGTTCGCTTCTCGGTCAGGGCACATACCGAGGTGGCGGGTTTGGTCAGGGTGTGTGCGAGAGGCAACCAATTGATGCTTCTCTCACATCGATGTTTCTCTCCCTCCATTCCCCTCTCCCTATAATCAATAAACATAGCCTCGCATGAGGATCAAAAAAAAAGGATGTACTAATTTATATCCCTAAAAAATCTGAGAATTAAATACCCATGAGACTGTGAGACTATAGAGACCTGCTCCTCACGCCTATTCTCATACTGGATATTGGAAATGTTTTTATTTTTTTTTATTTTCATTTTTTAGTATTTTATTTATTTTTAGAGATGGGAACCGAGGGAGAAAGAGATGGAGAGAGAGAGAAACATCAATGTGTGGTTGCCTCTCACGTGGTCCCCACTGGGGACCTGGCCCGCAACCCAGGCATGTGCCCTGACTGGGAATCGAACCTGTGACCCTTTGGTTCACAGCCCATGCTCAATCCACTGAGCAGAAATCTTTTTAGTATGATGGGTGAAAATGTTCTCCTGTCATTTCAACTTTTTATTAGTGAGTGCAGGCATTTCGTTATGTTTATTGGTTCTCTGTAATCATTCCTATGTGAATTGCCTATTAGTGTCCTTCCCCAATTTTTAAAATTAGGTTGTCTTTTCCTGAGTGATTTATGTGAGCCTGCTTTATCCTTTGTTATATGTCTTGCAAGTATTGTTTTTTCTCAATTTGTGTTTTAACAGTTTTCGGAGATGAGATATTCTAACTCGTAAGAAAGGTGCTCTGTATTTCTAGGATATAAAGCTTGTCCTAAAGAAAGCCTTGTTCCGGGGAGTGGAGGGGAACTTAGTGCTGATCTGTGCAGGCACGTCCTGTCCTGGACATGGAGTCACACCTGAACCCACTGTCCCAAGCACACAGGGAGAGGAACCGGGCACTTTTACAGTAGTTAGGCAACTGAGAAAGAATTATCTAGTAACCTCATGCTACCGCCCTCGTCCAGCCCACAGAGCAACAGACGGGTGAATCTTGACCCAAAATATGAAGCAGTCTGAAACTTCAGAAAGGGAGTAATGGGATATGCCACCAGATCCAATCTCTTACTCGGAGCCTAGGTTATGTGTCTTTTCTTGTTAATCAAGTTACAGATCCCAGCTCATCGCATAAGGAATGGAAATATTCCCGGACAACACTCACCAAAAAACAGCCGAATCACTTCAATTCCAAGGTAAAGGAGGAGCATCACCACATCGAGTACTAGGTTGGCTGTTGGATACGGTAGCAGGAGACCTGCCAATACAAAAGCCCGAGTTTGCAAACAACATATGACAGCACCCACAAGGACTCCCACGCGCTTGGGAACAAAGAGGACAGGAGTCTTACCAGCTTTCCATGAGCTGGTGAGTGAGATGTGGGCAGGATCTGCTAACCTGCTGCAGAGTGTTAAATCATAGTGCGACTGTGTCTGTTAGGAGCAGGCTCCTTATTATGGGATTTTACTCCCAGCTGCAAAAGTCCGTGGGGGCTCCACAGTTCAACAGAATCTGATGTAATGGGGTACACAGGCTGCTGAATGGTTCTGAGGATCACCAGTGGGCTTAGAGCAGCGCTCACAAAGAGAGGCGATGGGTGGGGGTAGTCAGAATGCAGAAGCCCACACTTCCAAACTCAAGAAATTCTTGCCGAGGGGCTTTCTAAGGAAGCCCTCTCAAGGAAGCCACTCATCACCTTGCAGCGAAGAGGAGCTGCAGGGAAGACGTGGGCCGAAGCGGGGAAGGGACCTGGGGGCAAGGGCAGTCAAGCCCCATGCCTTACCTTTATACAGAAATACGAAGAGTTCCAGCAGGAAATAGGTAGCGTAATACCACCCGTTCAGAAAGAACAGGATTTCCAAGGGGGTGGAGGACAACCGCTTCCCTGAAAAGAGGAGCACAGAGAGAAGAGGGATGGGCGGGAGGGCAGCTCAATCTCTTTGGTCTGTGTCTAACTTGGAGAAAATACGAGGGGATCGCAGCCAGGAGGAAGGGTCGTTCGGGGCACTTCTGGTTGATGGTAACGAGGGGGCGGGGAGCTGTGTGAGTACAGGATGTGGAGGGGGCTTTATTCAATCCCGTTCTTCCCCCGGAATCACGGTCAAACTCGGCTCCTTGGGCGTCGGGGCGAAAAGCCCCTCTCAGATCTAACCACGTCGGTATTTGGGAGGGGAAATCGGGACGCAGAGATTCCCCCATTGGCTTCTTCGAGCTCACACAGCAAGCAAACTCGTCACTGAGCAAGCCTAGAATAGGCCCAGCCAAGGATTTGGGGGTACTTGAAAGATCCTCACCTCGAGACCTTTAGGCAGTCGGGGTGGGTGAGCCTGCGAACCACCTCCCCCACCTTTGGACAAGTGAGGAGCGACGGCCCTAACACGCGAGAGTCGAGGGTGTAGGTCGAGCGCTGGGAGAAAAGGGAGAAGGGGAACTGAAAGGATCAGAAAGCGACTCACACACCTCCAGAACCTCACCTCGCGGCGCCATCTTCAGTCCCCATGGAAACTGCGTACGCGGTGCTGCCACTCCCAGAGCAGTGAGGTTCTGCCGGAAGCGGGGGGCAGAGCGGCCCTGGCTTCTGGCCCCTCTGCCCGCCCGCGGGACTCTATGGTGAATGTGACCGGGGAGGTCTCGGAGCAGTCGGGGCGTGTGAGAGGATCGCGGGCCGCAAACGGCCTTCGCGTGGGGTTTTTGGCTCACAGAGACTTGGGGAGAACCGTGGTCGTCCACAGAATCGTTGTCCGCTGGACCCCGGGGCAGAGGTAGCTCTTGCCCGCGACCCCCCCCACACACACACTAGGTTACCGTGCATTAGCGGAAGTGGCTAGTTGTAGCAACGTGACCACAGGTCTGGCACCTGGGCCCTAGCCCCAACGATTCTCTTTTCTGATAACGGTCTGAAAATGAGAAACGGTGTGCGCGATGGCTCTCCTTCTGCAAGTGTGGGATGGGGTTAGGTGTCCTTTCTCTAGCAGACAGTCTTTTGGGGGGCGGGGGTAGGAGTTTTTGTGCGTGGAGTTTCTGTACCAGGTAATTAGAAGACACCGAAACGAATCAGAACTAGAGGGTTTTTTCAAAGAGCACAAATCAAAAGACATGAAGATGAAACGTGATTAACACGTGACCCTAGTAAACATGCTGGAGTAATTGAAAGGACAAAGTACTTGTGGTAGGAATTGAGAAAATTTTCCACGAGATGGTCTGTAAACTGGGTTTTGAAGCCTGAGAACGATTTCGAGCAGCACAGAAGTGTTACTGCCCGCAGGAGAGTAGAAAGAAAAAGGGTTTTGAGTTGACTCGGGCTGACTTGGCTGTTGGCCCGTTGTCAGTTGGGATAGGACAGGAAACAGAGGGCCCTCTCAAACCAGGTAATTTGAGTAGAGTGACAACCTCTACGGACAGTGCTGTGTACTCCCAGCTAGTTGCAGGTGGAAGTGGGGCAGTAATTGTTACAGTACTTCGTGGGGCGGGGGGGGGGGGGGGGGGGGGGGAGGAGCAGAAGTAATTCCCTGAACCTGGAGAGGGTAATTTGTATGTATCTTCTCATTTGGGGGAAGGGTGAGAATGTCACTTTTTTTAAAACATTTTTATTTATTTATTTTTAGAGCGAGGGGAAGGGAAGGAGAAAGAGGGAAACATCAATGTGTGGTTGCCTCTCTCCCGCCCCCTACTGGGGGCCCAACTTGGCTCACAACCTAGGTGTGTGCCCTGCCTGGGAATCAAACCTGAGACCCTTTGATTCGCAGGCCCCGGTGCTCAATCCAATGAGTCACACCAGCCAGAGCCGAGAATGTCATTTTTAAGAAGGATAGATATATCTTGTTAGTAGGAATATAACTACTAGGGAAGTTCAAATACGTGGAGAACGGTGCATATGGAAGCGGAATAGGCAAAAAGATGGACTCTGTTATCTATTTTTTGGGTTTTAGCTCCAAATTACCCTTCAGTACCTGTCCTGTGATCATGCACTTCTCCCTTCCAGTGAGCATGATGGCAAGCTCTGTCAGTAGAGGGCACTGGAGGGACACTGAAGGCAGGAAAGGGCTTTTCTTCCTGGCTCCAGTGAGCTCTGGTTGCTTTGCCTTGCTTCTGCACCATGGCCTATCTGCAGTGCAAGTGCATGGGGACGTCAGGTGTGCTCTGCTCCAGATGCAGGCACTCCCTGGGCAGCCTCGTGTTACTGGTTGAGGCCCAGCGAGCACTTTGCTTGTGGGTCCTCGGGTCAAGGATATTGCATACTTCAGGCTTTGCACCTGTGGCAATGCAACTTCCTAACTCTCCACCAGCCCCCTCAGCCTTGTTTTCTTTTTTTATTTTATTTTTTATTTTATTGATTATGCTATTACAGTTGATCAGCCTTGTTTTCTTATGCCTTGGACAGTTTTTCCCAAAGCCCTCCAGGCATGGACACCAAGTACCCACAGCAGTGCCCCAGCTCCCTCCCTCAGCTCATCAACCTTGGCTATTCTCCCCAGAGGGTCAGTCTCCATGATCTTCCATGCCCTGTGTGGACATCACACAATCCAGTTCGTGTGCACAGATCTCCAATTCTTTTGGTGCCCCTGCCCACCAGCCTTGGCTCACCTGTGCAGAGGTGGGTTTACAGGGATCTCCCAACATGGAGAGTGTGTGCTCTGGACCTGGTGCCTGCAGCTGGTGTCCCTCTGCTCCCTGCACCCCTGCCCACCAGTCTCAATCTGCCTGCATCCTGGAGGGTTATTGCTTGCCTGGCAACTGCCCGGCCCCGGAAAACTGGTGAACTTGTCCACCACCTAGTCAGCTGCAGTGAGGTCTGAACCCCAGCTTTAAGGGTGGGGAACCCTGCCAAGTTTGTCCTTTCTCAGGTACTCTCATGTCAGCCCTGAAGTACCTTTTTGGAGTTCTTTTTATATTTTGTAGTTCCTCCTTATAATTAATGATTCTTTATATTAAACTTGACATGTTTAAATTAGTGTGTGGTTTCTGTCTCCTGAGTGGATCTGGACTAAACCACCCAACTATCTTATTGTTACTTATTTCTAACTCAGTTCCATTGTCAAAGAACACACTCTTTATCATTTTTAATTAAATTCTTCTAAATTTATTGAAAATTGTTTTACGGCCCAACATATGGTATATATTGGTTAATACTCTGTGAACTTGAAAAAATTGCATTCTACATTTATCTGTATAAAGAAATTAATAGGAAAAAATTAAAAATAGTCTTTATATAAACCCAGATACTATTTCTGATGTGCTTCATTCATTTGTGAGGATCTAAGTTTCCATCTGTTATCGTTTATAAAGAAGAACTCCTTTAGCATTTCTTTTTTATTTTTTTTAAGATTTTATTTATTTTTAGACAGAGAGGAAGGGAGTGAGAAAGAGAAACAACAATGTATGGTTGCCTCTTGCGCGCTCCCTACTGGAGACCTGGCCTGCAACCCAGGCACATGCCCGGACCGGGAATCAAACTGACGACCCTTTGGTTCACAGGCCAACACTCAGTCCACTGAGCCACACCAGCCTGGGCTCCTTTAGCATTTCTTGTAGTGCCAGATTGTTGGCAACTAATACTTAGTTTTCTTCCATGTGAAAATGCCTTTATTTCAACTTCATTCTTGGAAGTATATTTTTTGGCGACTATAGAGTTCTGAGTTACCTTTTTCTTTCAGCACTTTAGAGACATTCCACTCCCTCCTGGCCCCTGGTTTGTAGTGCGAAGCCAGCTGTTCCTTTCATTCCTCTGTCATGTGGTGTGCTGTTTTTCTCTTGCTGCTTTCAAGATTTGCTATTCATATTTAACTTTCAGTAATTTGACTGTGATGTGCCTAGGTGTGGCTTTTCTTTCTTTTTTTAATCAAGGTGGGTTTGGGAGTATCTTAAATCTGTAAATTTATATCTTTCATCAAATTTAGGAAATTTGGCTTTTTCTTTAAGTTTTTTGTATGCTCTATTCCTTCTCTTTGCATTCTAGGACTCCAGTGACATGTATGTTAGACTGTGTGATATTATTAACTAGTGGTGAGACTTTTTTATTTCTTTAAATCTTTTTTCCTCTGTTCTTCAGCTTGGAAAATTTCTGTTGGTCTATTTTCTAGTTGATTGACTCATTCCTTTACCTCCTCTTTTGCTGTTAAATCCATCCATTTAAAAATGTTCAGTTACTATAACTTTTATGTCTGGGACTTTTGTCTTTCAAAAATTATTTCTTTATATGCTCAGGTTGCCTGTCTTTGTATTTACTGAGAACATATTTTCATTGCTGCTTTAACATCCTGTCTGTTAATTGCAGTACCTGGATCATCTCAGACTTGGTATCAGTTTTGAATGTAGAGACTCTGATTTCTGTCGTCTCCCAAGAGTGATAGTTCTTTTTTCATTTTGTCAGGCAATTAGCTTGGTTGGATACACGCTGCAAACCACACTTACTGGGTGGGTGGCAGCAACAATCTCAGTTTAGACCTTGTCTTTAGCTGAGCTGCCCTGAGTCTGAATTGCACATGTGTGGTCTACAGCTCCGGCAGAGATGCGCAGACAGAATTCGAGGATTCCACTTCTCTCTGGCTCTTTCCCTTCTGAGATCCTCATCTTTCTCAGCAGCGCCGTAGCTGTCCTGGCTCAGTACTCCGGTACTGTGATTTGCCAGCAGCATATCCCGCATACCACTTTGCCTGCTGCCAACTTACAAGTAGCAAAAATAGGGAACTTTCTCTGCATAATTCTCCTCTTGTGAGTGTGGACTTCCCATCAGACTTTTGCTTCCCTTCATTCTCCAGTGTCTTCAAGTAGCTGGGGGGGTTTTGGATTATGTCCAAATTTTACAGTTGTTATTTGTGGAGAGCTTGTTCCCACAGGATCTTACTCAGCCATTATTAGAAGTTCATAGGTTACTTTATCTATTTCCTCCCTGTTTCCCTCTATTTCTTCAGCATATCAATCATACTTTAACTTCTTGTCTGCTTTCTCCAATATTTGGATTACCTGTTTGTATTTTCTACTTTTCTTCTGGTTTTAAGTAACATGGTCCTATCTTTTGACTTGCTAGTGATTTTTTATTAGATCCAGAAATTGTGTATAAAAAATTATAGTTTCTCTAGATGTTTTCTCCACTCTTTCCTCTGCTAGGGAGACAGAATGAGGGCTGATCACCTTGATCCACCCTTTTGGGGACTATATGGTTTGGGACTGTGCTGTGGTTCTGATGAGCCTCCATCAACCTGTTTCATCTTGCTCCTAGTTAAAAGAACCCTGCTGAGCTTTCAACTGAAAGCCCTGTGTCCTCACCATTCCCCACCCCCTGCCAAAAATTCTGTTCTGCTTTTCAGAGGTTTGAAGCTTAGCTTTTTATAGCCTCTGTCCCTAAACAGCCTTGGACTTTGGTAAACAGCTGGAGGTTGTGAAATCGTGTTACGTGTTTAAGGCTCCTCTGATTCCCAACTTCATCCCTCCATCAGTATGAGATCCTTGAGCTCAGCTGACATCCCCGTTTCCCGGCTGAAGCCCTCTGTCTGGGCAATGCTTGGATTCCTAGCCTCTTGTTCAAGCCCAGAATCAGCCAGTCCCCTGGGGTAAAATCTGTTGCAGATTGTCAGCTTACCTGGCTGTATGATTCTCCCTCCTTTAGAATTTTAGACCTTCCAATCTGCTTTACTTCAGCAATTCTCTGAGGCCTTTTTAGAAGATGCTATTTATATTTTATCTCTTTTCTTCTAGTTCCTGACTAGAGCATTATCAACCAGAAGCAACTCCATCCTACTAAAAGTCTCTCAGCACTTCTAAAGTGTTTACTTTCTTTCTCTGAGCTTTGAAAGCTGACTGTCCCCAAGAAATCAATTTACATCCTATCTTAAAAACATATTCCTACTGCTAAGTTAAAAAAAAAACCAAACTATTTTATGATGTATTCCCCGCAATTACAACTGCGTGTAAAATATGTATACATAACAGTTGTCCCTTGGTGTCTGCTGAGGATTGGTCCCAGGACTCCCGCAGGTACCCAACTCCGAGGATGCTCAAGTCCCTTATAACAAATGGCAATGACACGGCGCTGTGTATGCCTATAACCTATGCACACGCTCCCGTACACAGCGGAACCTCGATTCTCGAACTCAATTCATTCCAGAAAACGGGCAGAGAAGTGATTTGTTCACAAACGGAATCTCCTCTGTCCCCTGAGGGACCTGTGACTGCTCATACAGGCCTCAGCACGAGAGGGCTGTTGGGTAGAGAACCGAGACCCAAAGTTCCATTGGACCACCAAGACCTTTTTCTCCGTGAACTGCTTGGTCGAGAACTGGCTTGTTCCAGAACCTCGGCTTTCGAGAACTGAGGTTTGACTATACTTTGAATCATTTCTAGATTACTTAGGTGTAACACCTAATACAATGTGAATGCTATGTAAACAGTTGATATACTGTATTGTGTAGGGAATAATGACAAGAAAAAGAGTCTGTACATGTTCCAGGACATGTTCCATGGACTGTACACAGTCCAGACAACCATGTAGGCCTCACCGCACAGCACACATCAGCGACGATGTGTCTTTCTTCCGAACATTTTCCATCTGCAGTTTTTGAACCTGCGGATGCGGAACCCACGGATATGGAGGACTGACTGTATTCGAGGATCTGAAATGAATCGGTGGGGTAGGACTATGGTAATTTTTTTTGGTAAAAAATGTTTCTGAAATATTACTTGTATAAGAAATATGTAAGTAAATGTGAATTGTCAAGGAGGGGAGGAAGAAGAAAACAGTGGTTGAGATATAGCAGTGGAAAATGAACTGCATAAATCTTTTTACAACTTGAATTTTGTGCAGCGTAGACCCATTAACCATTAAGGAAAATAAACACACACACACACACACACACACAAATATCTCAGAGATTCATAGAGCCACAAGCAGCCCCAAACACTGCGAGGAGACAGGCATTTGGCTGTCCTCACCAGCTGTGAAACAGCAGAGAACAATCCAGCCCTGGTTTATTTGGAGGCACAGAAAGCAGCCTTTCAGGGATATTCATGAGCAAAGGGGATTATAATACTCCTGCAAGAGCCTTTATGAAAATATTCAAAATAGGGCTACTGATTGTCTTTTTTTTTTTTTCTAACAGATTAAGGGATAGAAGGGAGATGGTGGCTTTGTTAGGATTTTATAGATCATTTGTTCTGATTATGGGGTATGGATCTTAGACATTTTATTTGAACCTTTTCTTTTAAAATATCTGTTAAAATCGTGGCAGCAGAGCAGATTATTACCTATGGTCTCTCTTTCCCCAGAACTTTAGGCTTTCAAACCAGGGATCAGCATCCTATGGCCTGGGGCAAATCTAGCCTGTTCTTGTACCTGAGCTGGAATTAGCTTAGCTTTGTATACTTCAGCTAAGAATAGAATGATCTTTTTCCTTCATTGAGAAAAATAAAAAGAAAATTATTTTAAGACTGTGTGAAAATATGAAATGCAAATTTCAGCGTCCTAAAATAGTTTTATTGGAACACAGCTGTGTTCATTCATTTATGGGTCATTTATGGATGCTTTCATGCTACAATGTCGAGTAGTTGCAACAGACCACATGGCCCTTGAAATCTGAAACATTTCCTATGTGGCCCTTGACAGACAATGTTTGCCAACCCTGTGCCAAAGCGTCTATGGATAACGAGTTTCACAGAGCGACTTTCTGGTGGGGCAGACTGACGACGCATGGCCCTTCCCGTATCTGTGCCCGTGGCCAGGGGACTTGTCAGTGCTTTGCTCTCCCACTCTGACTCTGGGCCCAGTCACGTGACCTGCTTTCCAAGAGACACAATCCAAGCAGAGGCTTGGACTGGAATTGCACACTGGGGCTTGGTCTCCTGCTCCCACGCCACTGTCCCATGAACGGACCCAGGTTAGTCACGGATGGGTCATGTGAACCTGAGCTGTACAACCCAGTCATTCCAGGTGAGGTCAGCCTAGGTTAGCCAAGAGCCAAGGGTCCCGAGATCATCACAAGCTGCCTGGCTGACCCACAGCTGACCACAGACACGTGAGCAAGCCCTGCAGAAATCACCCAAGCCCAGCCAGATCATCTGAACCCCAAGACTCAAGAGCCACATACTGTTTATTGCCATATGCTACCGCAGTCTGCTGGCGGTTTGTCGCACGTTATTCTGGCAACAGAGAACTGATACTATGGGCAAGTGAATTTTAAAAATTTCATTGACCGAAACAGGCTAAGGGACATTCTTACTCCTCTGAAGGCAGTTCAGGGCTCTTGGCAGCGACAGAGTCTGAATAAAGCACGGAAGTCTGGGACTCCGGGGGCAGGGACCAGGCATCAGATTACATCATGAATTCCTGCAAAAATGTCTTGTATGCATAATGGGACTCAATAAAATGTAACTGTATTTGTTCTGTGGCCCAATCTGCCCGCTGGGTCAAGGCTAGGACTTGGCATGCCTCTTAACTGCAAAGAGATCTAGACAGAGAGACAGACTCCAACATTTATGGAAAACTTCAATTTATTTCCTATTTATAAAATGTAAAAAGAAAAGTGCCTTGGGTATAAAATCTAAATGGCCAAGGTGCGATCAGCCGGGAGCACAGAAACACCCTCTTTGCACCGTTTGGTCCTCGGTACGTGTGCAGAGAGTGTGGTGTGGGGCTCCTGTACCAGGCCAAGAGGGCAGTCCCCAACGATAAAGCCACAGGGCCCTGGGAGGAAGAGGGGGCAGGCCTGAGACACACGTGTGTTCTGGAGTCTGTCCTGGGAACACTTTCATTTGCAAGAGGACAATCGTCCTTCTTGGCTGAAGGAACACAAGCGGCCTGAGCCAATCCTAGGAAAGTCCGGCTCTCCCTGGAGCACAGGGTCAGCTTCCTCCTTGCAGAACATGAGTGTGCCTTCTGTCAGGAAGGAGAGGCATCCATCCGTGTGACAAGTCACCTTCGGACCTGCATGAACTCCTTGCGCAGCCACGCGGAGTCCTGGTAGAAGTGAGGGTCGCCCAGCCTCACAGCTGTCCGCTTGTAGAAGTAATAGTACAACACGGCCGCTGTGGATGATAAGCAGAAAAGAGGCCTCAGGGGTGCTCCTGAGTATTAGTTTCATGGGAGAACCTAACTAAGAAGGCTGAGGGGCCCTGCCTCCTGATTTCCCAGTGGCTCCCAGCAAGGCAGAGGGCAGTAATCTCTCCTGTTCTTGGTGTGGTCGGTCCTCCCGTCCCATGCGGCTGTGATGGGCTGGCAAGCCAGGACCAAGGCCCTCACCACCAGAGCCATCGGTGGGACCGGAGTGAGGCCTGAGGTTGCTGCTCTGGTCTTACCTAGCCTCTGGAATACAAACAGCGTTTGAAGTCCATCTGTCCAGACAAAGCGGTTGGAGTCTTTCCAGCGTAAGTTCTGAAGGAGATATGAGCAGACAGGGGAAGGTTAATGGCCAGGTGAGGCCCTAACATCTGCAACTGGGTTAGCTGCAGAGATGCAACTTAACTGAAAATCAGGCTACTCTCACCCTTCTTTCTTTCCACACCCCCACGCTGTGTTTCTCAAAAGTGCCTCAAGCTCCCTTTTTTGCTGTGAGGCGAGTATCCTTTCTAACCCTAAGGGAGGAAGTCTGAACTAAGCTATTTATGTCTTTCACTCCATAGCCTTGGCCAAGGAGAAAGGATGCACATGATCTCCGTTCCTCATGGTCACTGTCTTGCCTTGAAAATCTCAGGCTCAGCCCCCGCCAGATAAAGGCTCAGTGCACTCAGGGTTTAAGCAGATTGCCGGCTTTCCAGAACAAAGCCAGGACCTATTTCAGGCTCCAGGAACCAGAGCAGAGACAATCTCCTTTAGGAAGCACCTAGGGACTTTGGCACAGCTCTGCTTCTTTCCTGAGAGCTCTCCTGCTCTCCATGGAGTCACAAGAAAGCCTGACAGAAGGTTCAGTCTGAGGAGGTGGCTACAGCACAGAAATGACCAGAGAACCCTGAGGTTTTAATGTGTTCCATCGAAACGAGTACTTGAGAAACACGGGAGATACCCCAAAAGATGGAAGGATTTGTGAAGCGGAAGAAATCTGAAACCACGAAAGCTGGATCTGCTCTGAGGCCTACCTCAGGACCAAAGGGAGGCATCTGGGAGGGTGTTCCCCCAGTGTAAGTGCGGGGCTGCAGCAGAGCGCGTGAGGCACAAGACAGCAAGCAGCACTCTTGCTCGGCAGCTTCCCTTGGGGAACTGTGGCCTATAAATACCCTGCGTCAACACCCACCCAACCAACCAAAGATGAAACAGATTCAACTTCCCGTTTTAGCCCTGGTAGGTCTGTTTGGGGCCGAAGTGAACTGAATGTTCCAGAAGCATCCCTTGACTCTCGGATAAGGCAGTTCTTCAACACATATGGTCGGGCAAAAGGGCCTCGGGAAACTCACACAGGCCAGACCACATTCCTTTTTTAATTCTAAATCCAAGATTCTGTGAGATGTACAAGAATGATGCTGGGTTCCCAGAGGAAAGACATTCCTGCTCCTTCCGAGATTCGGAATTCACTCTTCCACTCTTACCATGACCCAGACGTGAAGGGAGATGCTGAGGGCGAAGTACACAGCTGCCAGGATGATGGTGCCTTTGAACTTATGGAACAGGAGGTTGACCAGGCCAGCCTGGAAGACGAAGGTGTTGAAGAACAGGAGGAAGATGATGATGATGTTGAAGAGGATCGCAATGTCCTGGATGCTGCAGACACACAAAACAAAGAACGGCCACAGGGAGGCCTGTGAGGGCCAAGGGCTGGCCTTGCGTCCTAAGGAGCACCCTGCGGTCTAGCCTTCCCTGGGACGGCCCTCTGAAACCCCATGGAGTAGCATGCGCTTTGGGTTGCAGCCCACAGACAAGGCTTTCCTGCTGACACTCTTAACAAACCTAGGCACTGGTGAGGAGAAGCAACTTTCCTCCTTATGTCTGGAAAATGCCAGCCCCACCTGGCGCGTGACCTGGTCCCGTCAGACCTTTTCATCCAGCGAGACAGCACTGCACTTCCTCCGACCTTTGCATGGCCGGTGCGGCAGTGCCGTTCAAGCCGCAGTCCCCCTCTTCAGAAAGACTTTTCTTTAGCCCAGGGTGTCAAACCAGGGGCCAGGGGCCACATCAGCCTCCCGGTTGTCTTCAAAGGGCCTAATGTAACTTTAGGACTGTGTAAATGTAACTACTCCCTAACAGTTAAGTGGGAGCTCAGTACTGCTGCCGGGTAGAGATAAGGTGCCGGGCCGGATAAAACAAGGTGGAGGCCGGACTGGGCCCGTGGGCCTTGTGTTTGCTGCCTGCGCTTTAGCCTCCCCACCCTAGCTACTTTATACCCACTGTATGACATCTATCCCTATTTGAAATTATGTTTGTTTTTTTCAGTGTATTCATTATCTCCCTCCACTAGAACGGAAACCCCATGAGGGCAGGAACTGGTCAGATTCACCGCTGCACCAGACACACTGTCCGGCAGGCCAAGGATACTTGTGAAATGGGGGCAGACCGTGTCCAAGACTGTGGTTTCCTGTCTGGAACTTGCCTCATGGAGTCTCTGTAAATTACTTTGTGGGAAAATGCCAACAGCTTCAATCTTATGAGATTCATATATATTATTAATATGATTACCCATTTCATCTGCCATTTTGCAATCCTCTTTCATGGCAATGTAAGATCAGCTTTCTACTCACAGCCGTGGAACAGTCAAGCCAGCAGTCTGCCCCTCACGCTCGATGTGAGCTGCTCCCATGTCCCGCACCCTTGTCGGAAGTATACAAAAATGGCTGTGTGACATGTCTATGTCCCCTAGGACAATGTAAATTTTCCCTCCCTAATATTTTTCCATTACCAACTTTAAGATGCAAAGTCACGACTGTCAAGGCCATCACACGGCCTGGGCTTAGCTGTGCAGCCCCACCCACGGAACTCACATGAAGAGCACCAGCTGGATGACAGGGGCCATCCGGAGCAGCTCCGAGAAGGAGTTGACAAAGAGGTCATAGGACAGCAGCAGGAACTGCAGGGAGAGCACCAGGCTATAGTTACTGGTTTGAAGCATCTTCCTTCTGCTCTCCTGGTTCCCCACAGGCACATTCCACAGCTCCCCAGAACACAGCTCCCGATTCTCTCCCCAGCGCTGGGGGAGAGACGTCTAGTTCCTCAGAATCACAGCTGTTTCCTTTGCTCTAAAACAAGAACCTGCAGAGGAAAAAAAAATTAAAAATTTATTAATACAATGAATATTTACTGAGGACCTACTATGTGCCAGGCACCATTCTAGGTGCTCGGAATACATCAGTGAACAGAAACTCCACCACCACCACCACCAAAAAAACCCCCAACTTGTCACTCCTTATAGGGACCGTCACCGTCCAGTCTTTCCCCACGCTAGAAACCTAAACTCGGAGCTCCTCCCACCCACTTTGAGTCCAGAGGGATCTGGGAGTACCACAAAGGGCGACTGTCTGGTCATGTGATGAGTCTAATGCTCACACTCACACTCACTGCAGCACCAAACCTTCCACACTACTTACAACGTGCCACGGACTAGTCCAGGCACTGATATTTAAATCCTACAACACCTGCATAAGGCAGAAGGCACACTACTCCTCTCCCCATTTCACAGATGGGACAGTTGAGGTCCAGAGAGATGAAATAAGGTGTCCACAGTCACATTGCTAGTAAGTGGCAGCGCTGGGATTCAGATCCAGGCCGTCTGAGTCCAGAGTCCCCGTGCTCTTAACTGCGGCACAAAGTTGCCTCTCACGTTCCAGACAGGCTGGTGTGTAACCAGGTGGGAACCCGTTGGCACAGGAGTGGGCAGTGGTGCACGTGGGAAAAGCGGAGCGGAAACACTGCTCTCCTGCAAACCTGTGTGTGCAGGGATATGGGAGCAACACAGTGGGCACCAGGGAAGGGGAGCTGGGCCTGTGTTTCCACATGTTGCAAGACCCCGAAGTTGCTCGGGACCCCTTCATCTGGATTAAATTTATATACAAAGTTCAAAATGCTTTGAGGTGTTAGAGATTGAGATTAAATTAACATGTGTAAAATGTTGCACAATTTACAAACTCTTTTCATACTTTTTACTTTATTCAACCCTGCACCCATCTCGAGCAGTCGCTGTTAGTATATATCCAGTCTCCATTTTACACAGAGGCTCTAAGCGGTTAAGGAGCCTCGCTCACGTGGGCGGCGGCACCAACGTGGTTTCTCTAAGCCGGGTTGGCTCACTCATCGAATACCGACAGTTACCACGTACACGCCAGCACCACGATACACTTATCAACCAAGATGATTTCCTCTAACCGTCGCAACTACTCCGCAAAGTGGGAAAGAATTATCCGCACCCTACAGGCAAGGGCACAGGGTCAGAGTTCAAGTCATTCCTCCGGACCCAGGCTACACAACTAGGTGTGCCACCCACGCCCGTGCTCACGGCCACTACTTCGCAGGCCGCCGGAGGGCTGCTGTGCGGGTCCGTTATGTGGAACCGCCCACCGCCACGTCCACGAGAAGGGTGAGCTTCTCCCCGGGTTCAGGGCAGCGGCGATTCGCGAGGTAAAGAAGCGGTCTTCACAGTTCGTCCACCGCTACCTGCCGCGTCCCTTTGTCCCCAGGGCACTTTTCCTCACCTTTCCAAACCCTCTTTAAAAGGGGGCTGCCTTGGCAAGAAGCCAAAACCAAAACGGTAACAAAAATTCCGGCTCCTGCACTCTTTACCTACTGATCATCACGCCCTCTCACCTGAAAACCCCAACGTCGGTTGTCATGGGGACACTGTCCTGGCTTCCGGAAATCGATTTTAAATGCCGGAAGAAGATGGCGAAGGAGGGCTCCGTGCCCGCCGTGCTACGTTCTGGTTCTCGGCTTTTTCTCCCCGCTCTATGGACAGCTCTATATTTGAGCCCTCGCTTTTCTGGGCCCGCCCCTCTCCGGGCCTTCCCAGCCGCTGACCAAGGCCTCCTGCCCGGTCGGCGTGTGGTTTTGCCGAGGGCCAGCCCTTGACGAGAGGCTTCGCATCGGCCCAAGCATGTCCGCTTCCACAGGATGGGGAGTAGGGACAGGGCAAATCGTGACGGCGTCGCTGGCCTCTGGGGCCCCGGGCTTGGGCATAAAACGCCCGCCGAAGAAGTGGAGTTGCAATCAGCTGCTTGGCGCGCTAGGAGTGGGCGACTCTGGACTTCATTTCCCAGGAGGCCGCGCGCGCGACCGGAAGTGCTTCGAACCTTTAAAGGACGAAGTGGCCTCTTCTGTTCATTCTAGGGCGCTGGTGCCGGCTACCTGCGGTCTTCCCAAGGAGTATCAGACTCAATTCGCCAAGGAACCTCGGAAACGGCGGCAGGCGCCGGGTGGCAGAGGCGGGTCTCCGAGACCCCGAACCCCGCTGCGTCGCACCGTGGTTCGGGGGTGAGAAAGAGCTCGGGCTGGGAGTTCTGGGACCTGGGTTCGAATGCTGCCTCCGCTGCTACCTCGCTTCGCACTGTCGCGACCCCTCACTTGGCCTGAGTTTCCTCTTTTAGGAAATGGACACCGTTCTCCGCGCCCTTCCTTCCACCAGTGGTGGTTGTAAAGGCACGAAATCTCTTAGAAAGTCGCAGTCAGCAGGTGGAGCCTCTCGCCTTAATTTTCACCCGGGGTTAGCTGCGATCTCCTTGGTCCCAGCGGAGGAGACTGGGATTGGTCGGGCGCTCCTGGAATGGTTCTCTGGGCACCTGAGCCAGGCCAGAGCATGCTCCGAAGGGCGAGTCTGTAATCACTCTGGTGCTAAGGGGAGCTCCTCGGTCCTGACTTCACAGGAGCCACGCTTGGAAGTGAGGAGTCCTTGGAGCTGAGGGGAGTGAACGGGATTCCTGTACCAGCTCTGCTACTCACCTTGGCCAAGGCACATTCCTTCTCTGAGCCCAGTATTTTTGAGTTTAGGACTTGAAATTCTGGATTCCTAAACCATTCATCTGGGAAGGGAGAGCAACAAAATGACTTTGTTCTTTCATCTATTTGTGGTTCTAAATTACAAAAGTAACATCATAAGAGTTTGAAATAGAGCCTTTTCCTGTCTAAGGGCTGAATGGGAAATACTTGTTGCACTTGCTTTGTTGCGCTTCACAGCTGTTGCATTTTTTACAAAGGAAGGCAAGGCCCTCCACCAGCAAAAAGATTACAACGGGCTCTATGGCATTGCATACGCGTTTTTACTGCTGTGGTCTGGAACCAAACTCACAGTATCTCCAAGGTATGCCTGTACCCGTTTCCTACCCCAGGGCATGGTCTGTGTTCACGCAGCCTGGGAGAATCCTCCCTGCCACTGTGACTGAGGAGAGTGTTAGGTTGGAGAGCAGATTCCTTAGATCAGGGTCGACAAACCACCCACAGTCACGTCTGGCTCTCCTGAATGGTTTCCACATTTTTAAATGGTTGAAAAGGGTGGTATCTTGTGACATGAGAAAATGATACGAAACTAAAATTTCCGTGTCCGTAAATATAGTTGCTTGGGAACACAGCCCTGCCCATTCGTGCAGGTATTGTCTGTGACTGCTCTTGCACTACATCAGCAGAGCTGAGGGTGCAGTTGTGACAGAGACCGCATGGCCGGCAAATACTAACATACTTACCGTCCTGGCCCTTCACGGAAGAGTCGGCAGACTTCCGTCTTAGAACAGGGCCCCACAAAGCAAGGGCGGAGTAGGAGACCACACCAAGGTGAGCACAGCCTGAAGTCAGCACAACACGCTCTCGGAGTGAAGGAGAGGACATTTTTAGCATTTGGATTGTAATTTTCACTACATTCTTCCCTTTTCTCTGCTTTCACTCTCTATTTCAGGCAGAGGGAGCGCTCATCTGTGTGCTGTGAGCAATATATTTCAGACCTCAGTCAGGAAAGTCCCCAGTGTCCACTCCAGGTCTGCCCCAGAGCAGCAATCTGGGATCTCTCCCAGGGGAGTGGATACGGTCCTTTTTGAGTTACAGTTTCTTTTTCCTTCAACAAAGGAAAAAATGCTGAAAGTAGATATTGTTTGATGGAGGGAGCCTTCTGACCCAGAGGACCTTCATGCTGACTTAACACTTCACTGGGGGTTGGGGGGTTAGGTGACTAAACATCTGGTGATCTGAAACTTCCTTTGCTGGGTTGTTTTTTCATTTTACTCATTTATTTTTAGAGGTGAAGGAAAGGAGAAAGAGAGGGAAAGACACATCCATGTGTGGTTGCCTCTTGCGTACCCCCAACCAGGGACCTAGCTCACAACCCAGACGCATGCCCCGACTGGGAATCAAATTGGCGACCCTTTGGTTTGCGGGCCAGCACTCAATCCACGGAGCCACACAAGCCAGGGCTGAAGCTTCCTTGGCTCTTGCAGAAACTAAGGGGACAGCTCTGGATTTGGTAGTTGAGTCACAAAGCTTCTGGAAACTGACGGCATGATTTTGTCCTTCCGGCCTCATGGGAACTTGTCCTCCCCACCCCAGACCTCAGGTCGTCCTTTATCAGAGCTTATTGCCCACTTGGGTCACCGCACGAGAGCTCCGTGTCTTTGTTTCCGGTTAGGCGGGCACCTGGCACGGAGAGAGCTGGCCTGGCATAGAGGCAGGACCACGGAGAGGCCTGGGCAGGCTCCGGCCATGAGCTGCAGGTTTTTGTCAGTAGTTAGGGTGAGACACTGTGACAAAGGAAAGTGTCACACTTTACTTCCACAATGTCCTTACATTCCTTTCCTCACTTGACCTTCTGACAACCTGTGGTCAAGGAAGAAAAACACGGGCCCCGAAGCCAAACAGATGAGGGTTTGAAAGTCCCTGCCCACGTACCGGGTCTTAATGTCAGCTGCTGAGTCTTCCTGAGCCTCAGCTTCCTCGTCTGTAAAACGGGGATGATGACTCCTCATGGAGTCGGTGGGAGGGCTACATGACATCATATGCAAGGTTCCGGGGTGGTGTCTGTTCAACGCTGCCTTTCACTGAACTACATTCTTATCCTCCAGTTGAGAAGACTGAGTCCTACAAGTGTTAAGTGGTCTGCCCGAGGCGCCTCACCTTGTAAGAGTTAGAGCCCAGGCCCCAGGCTGTCCGCCTGCCACTAGGTGTAAAGGTAAGGAATCATAGTGTTTTAGCCTTGGCTACTTTAGGGGCCTCTTCTCCCGGTGAACTGGTTCAGATCCAGGGACCGCAACTGCAGGAAGCCACAGTGTCGCCTTCTTGGTCGCATCCATGGGGTGCTGTGATTTCCTTGAGAACTGAGCCCATGCTCCCTACATGTTAGCGAAGGCCGGGGCAGTCCTGTGACTTGGTGCACATGCCTGCTCACCCTCACGCCCGCTTGCCTGCTCACCCTCACTCCCGCCTGTCTGCTCACCCTCACGCCCGCTTGCCTGCTCACCCTCACTCCCGCCTGTCTGCTCACTCTCATGCCCGATTGTCTGGCTCTTAAGAGGAAACCACTTGGGGATTCTCCATGCCTAAAGCCAGAGTCAGTCTCCTGTTTATCAAAATAACGCCATTTCTTTTCACATTGATGAGAGGCTGTGGGAGCTCAACTCTTGTTTCCATCAATTAACCTGTGCTAAAATTGGTTTCATAGTGTATTTTTTTCACCACAGTTCCAAGAACCTGCCGATGATGCTAAGTGAGGGCACACTGGAGAGTCTTGCTTTCTAGACCATGAGCTCTTGCTTCCTCTTTTCTCCTCTGGACTTTCCCCAGAGGAAGAGAAAGCAGAAGTCTCAGGCCTGGGGACTAGCTGAGGGCCTTCGCCCACTTCAAGGTGTAGAGAGTGGGGACTCTGGAGTGAAGGCCTGGTCTTGCCTTCCCCTTGGGGAGGCTGGGCCCCGCGGAGAACGTCTGCGTGAGAACTTTGTGTACACGCGGAGCCCAGGGGACTGCCTCCTGGCTGGCCCAATCGTGTGCCCCTTATGATTATGATTTTGCCTCTTGATGTTGGAAGTCAGGGCCTGGGCGTTTGTGTAATCCAACCTGGATTTTGATTCCTGTCCCTTCTTTTCTGTGAGGAGGTAATTCTTCACCTTCCGGTCCTAGGAGGGGAGGCTGATCCCAGGGCTCTGGGCCCAGGGCCTCGGCATAGGGCCACATCAGAGGAGACACCTGGCTGGGGGTACTGTGTACTAGGGTAGGTCCTCAGCCACTGTCCCTAACCAGAGAGCAGGCCCACCCAGCCATCAAGGCCCCATGGGAGCGGAGCCCAGTCTGATGGCAGGGGCAGGCAACCAAAAAGCATCCACGCTTCCGACCAAGAGCAAGGTCTTTGGCTGGCGTGTGAGGTGCACCTGAGCCAGCAGGGACATGTGATTGCTCCTTCTAGGAGTGCCTGACCAGAATGGCTGCAGGACGGTTTTACCTGTCCATCCTGGTGCTGTCGGCCCTGGGCTCGATGTGCATCCTGTTCACCGTCTACTGGATGCAGAGCTGGCACGGTGGCTTTGCCTGGGACGGCACCATATCCATGTTCAACTGCCACCCGGTGCTCATGGTGGCTGGCATGGTGGTGCTCTACAGCGCCGGTGAGTATGAGGTCAGCGTGGGGGACGCCCTACGGCCCAGGCCTGGATGTGGCAGAGCAGTCTGTCTTCGGGGTTGGTTTTTGTCGCCCTTGGGTCCAGGGCTGTGGAGGTTGGGTGGGTGGGTCTGTGTGGGGGCCTGGGTGTCATTTGGAGGCAGTCGTAGTGAGAACGAGGGCATCTGAAAAGGGCAGCCTCACAGATACACAGCTAGGTCAGGGGTTGGCGGAATTTTTCTATGAAGGGCCAGGTAGTAAGTGTTTGAGGCTCTTTAGGCCGTGTGATGTGCGTTACAACTACTGAGCTCTGCTGCTGCCTGTGAGAGTGGCCACAGGCAACACGAAACGCAAGCATGGCTGGGTCCCAATAAAACTCCATTTACAGAAATACCATATTTTGCTGTGTATAGTGCGCTTTTTTTTTTTGCCCAAATTTTTGAGGGGAAAATAAGGATGCACATTATACACAGGAGCTCATTATACATGGCAAAATGTGGTAGGTGGCAGGCTGGATTTGGCCTGGGAGCTGGAGTTTGCCATCTGTGCTTGAGGGAGCAGGAGGCCGAGGCCCCTGGAGGCACGGTGGATCCTGACAGGCGGGGTCACCCCGTTCCTGCCAGACCCGTCTGCCCCCTGCACTCAGAGCCAGGCCGTGGGCCCAGGAGAGCCTTCGTTTCCCCGCTTGTACAGTGGGGATGACGGCGAAATTGACAGTCTCAGCGTACCCGTGTGCTTCAGACACGGCCGCCCATTTTGCTTGTGAGGTGGGCTCTTCTGCTGTCCCCATTCTGCAGCCGAGGGGACTGAGATTTAGAGCGAAGATGCCAAATAGCTGAGCGGCAGAGGTTCCTGGGACCGAGGTTACCCAAGCGTGCAGCGTGTGTTCCTGATAACCAAGCGCGCTGTGAGAACTCAGTTAGACGGAATAAGGAGTGACATTGCTTTCAGCACTTCCTTGCTCCCTCTCCCGGAGGCTGCGTGGGGCCGGGTCAGGCCAGTTCCCCTCATGGGCGGTGAGCACGAGGGGAAGAGGCCGAGCCCCGGGACCGCTCTCTCCCGCAGCGTCTCTGGTGTACCGCCTGCCACAGTCTTGGGTGGGGCCCAAGCTGCCCTGGAAAATCGCCCATGCGTCCCTGCATCTGCTGGCCTTCGTCCTGACCGTGCTGGGCCTGGTGGCCGTCTTTAAATATCACAACAACAACAAAATCGCCAACCTCTACTCGCTGCACAGCTGGGTGGGCATCACCACCGTCTTCCTCTTCGCCTGCCAGGTGGGTGCGCTCCACCCTCCTCTGGGTTCCTGCCGCTGGGTGCCAGCCATAGGCCCTGGTTGGGGCTTCTCTCGCACCAGCACCAAGTATTCCCTCTGCTCGTTGCCTGGAGATGGCCTTTGCAGGGCACGTCCGTAGAATGCGCACTTTAAAGGGCCGTGGGAGGCGGTGGTTCCTGTATTCCCCCTGTTCCTGCCCATCTGCCATTCTCGAGCAAGGGGCTTTTATGAGCCAGGACTGGAGAGAAGCAGAGACAGACAAGGACGGCTGGGTTTCCAGGAGAGAGGGGTTGTAGCTAAGCATTTCACGAAAGGTTCTTGTTTGTGTGAGAGACACAGACAGACCACACTGAGGAAGCTCAGTGGTGCCGGGGCAATTCCGGGTGGAAGGTTTGAGTTGGGAAAGGAGGGAGAAGATTCACTGACCAGTAGGAGGCGCTGGTGAGATGGGACGACCTGGAGCGCCTTGGGTCGCACACAGGTGGGTCAGGTACTTCTCCCTGTGTCCACAGTGGTTCCTGGGCTTCACCGTCTTCCTGCTGCCCTGGGCGTCCATGTGGCTGCGCAGCCTCCTTAAACCTGTCCACGTCTTCTTTGGAGCCTCCATCCTCTCGCTGGCCATGGCGTCTGTCATCTCTGGCATCAACGAAAAGCTTTTCTTCAGCTTGTGAGTGGGATGGGGCCCCAACTGTAAGGTGGAAGGAAAGAATCGTCTTCAGAGATGCGCTCTGTGCTCATTGGACACATCCAAGGGTGGGGTACGGGGGTGGGGGGGGCTTTGGGGGCGGGCTCATTCCTGATCGGGAAGGTAATGGTCTTTCTTTAGGTTGAGATCGGTAAGCCAGTCAGTAGGTGTTTCTCCAGCATCACGTTGACTTAGTACCTACTGTGTGTCAAACTGTTCTAAGCACCTTAAATTTAACCCTCGATGCTGTTGCGTCATTGCCACTTACAAATGTGAGACCCGAGGCAGCGTCCCCTCACAGGTGGAAAGCATTCTGCAGACACCTGCTGTGGTTGGGACTCCGACAGTGTGTCGGCACTCCGGGCCTCTGTTAGTGGCGCGGATCCTCCCACTGGGCAGAAGTCGGTGGACAAGTCTCTCAAGGGCCCACCCTGTTTCATCGTCTTCAGGAAGAACGCCACCAAGCCGTACTCCAGCCTGCCTGGCGAGGCTGTGTTCGCCAACAGCACCGGGCTGCTGGTGGTGGTCTTCGGGCTGCTGGTGCTCTACATCCTTCAAGCTTCGTCTTGGAAACGCCCGGAGGTGGGCGTGACGACTGAAGGACAGGTAAGGGGTCCTGATCCCCCATGCCAGGATGGGGGAGGGCCGGGTCTAGAGAAGGGTCGCCAGAAAAGACGGAGGCCTTCCCAGGAAGGGACTAACCCAGTGACGTGGTGGGAAACCAAGCAGCTAGAAGGGGGGTTAGGTTAGCTGGTGGGAAGCTCTGGTGCCAGGCAGCACGTCTCAGCCACCATAGCAGAGCTCAGGCTGCAGGTCTCCTGGGGGCCTGTCCACTGGGGGAGGACAGAGGTCACTCTCTTCCCCAAATTCTTGTGGTTTCATGAGGGGAAGCATGGCCTTGTCTTCCCCAAGGAAGGCCTTGAGCATGATGAGGGGTGTCAGAACTTCTACTTTTCCAGCTTTGGGGCTAGCCTAGTGGGATGGGAGCTTGTCTAGCAGGTGCTTGGTGGCAAGTGGAGTGCTGGGGGCAAGCTGTGCCTTTCCTTGGTCGCTTGGGCATCCGAGGGACGGGGCGAGATGGGTGTGTGTCAGGCGGAAGGGCTTTGGGCGGGGACTACCCTGTAGGTTGGGGTCTGTGTGAACTGCTCAGTGGTGCCATGCCTGCAGGCCAAGGGCCACGGCGCCACACGCCGTTGACCCCTGTGCCCCTGCCTGTCTTTCCAGCCCCTGTTGCATGAAAGGGAGTGAAGCGGGAAGGGGCTTCCAGCAGTCGGGGGTGCAGTCGGACTCCCCTCAGAAGCTCTGCTGTGCCCGCGCCCCGCTCTGGTCTTGTCAACAGACTTGCTTTGGGCTCTGGGCCCCGACCTGCCCACCCCCCACCCCGTGTTGGGCCTGCTCTCTCCATCAACTTGCTGTCCTCGGCTTTTCTTGGGGGCTTAGGCTCCTGCACCCCTTCTCGGCGTGGGCTTCTGAAGTCTTCCACTCACACAGGCCATCTTGCCCTGGCTGCTCCCACCACTCCTGCTGTCTGGCTGAAGTCAAGCTGATTTCCCCTTTAGGCCCCTCGGGATGTGGCAGGAAACCCCAAGGGCTCAGATGAGCCGGGCGCAAGTGCAGTCTGTGATGTGGAAAGTGAGGGAGGTGATGTGCCCCTCAGCTCCCGTGAGTGCGTGCATTTCATGTCGGTACCCACCATGGGGTGGGCTTCCTCGGTTCTGTTACCGCCACCCGGCCTCCTGGGTGTGAGGCTGGGCCGGAATGTCAGGTGACAGAGGGGCAAGGGGAGGATGGCAGAGCAGCTTCTGCCAAGGAGAAGCTGAGGCACCGACTGCTCTTCTCCTGTCCCTGCCTTCTGTGTCCACTGGGACTGCGTGGCTCCACCCCTTCTAGCTGCGGCTACGGCTGGGGCCTGGATGCTGGTCTGTCCTTGTGGCTTCCATGCCCATCACTGTCTGGCAGCCCAGTGAGCCACGGTAACCTGCTGTCCCCAGCTGTCCCAACAGGGATGGGTAGCAGGGGTGCCCAGACTGCCTTTACTTTCCTTCCCAGATGAAGGTTTCCCGGGCAGGTTCAACCTTGCTCTCTTGGCAGGGCCCTCACTCAGCTAAGTTTCACACTCCAGCCCACCATGACACATGCCAAAGTCGGTGCTTTGTACCCGGCAGAGCCTAGGACCCATGGCCGCTTTCAAAGGTGTTTTTTGCTGAGCATCGCAGTGCCTCACCAGCCCCCACCATGGCTACTTGCAGGGCCAAACCCCGTCTCCTGTGCCACAGCTGAGTGTGAGCTGCAGCTCTTTCCGGGGGTGGGGCGGAGACGGAGGAGTCGGGCTCCTCTCCCACGTGTGGGTACTGCGGCTTTTCCTGCCCCCCGCCCCCCAGATGAGTCCTGCTGGGTCTCGGGTGCCACACCAGTGTGCTTAGGTCACAGGCACCATGACACCTGGGGCCCAGGGTGTGCTCACTCTCTGGCCCATGGTGGCGAGGCCGACAGGCCGCCACAACCCCACGTGGCCAGGTGCCGGTGGGATGACTGTGACTGACCTCCCCTCCAGTGACCGAAGGCTTCAAAGCCTTGGGTGACTGCCAGGTACCTTGGGCACATGGGAGGTCGCATGGGTAGGCGTTTCACTTGTTTATGGAACCTGATTTTCATTAAATATGTTTTTAAGAATCAAAGCTTTTTTTGCTGAGATTGTGCTGAAATGAGCTCTGGGCATCGGGTAAGAGTCTCAGGACAGTTCTGACACTCGGACCTGAAGAAGGATGAGCCAGAAGTCACCAAAGATCCACACGGTTCTCTTCCTGGTGCCACGTGCTGCTCCTGCTGTGTACGGATGTCCCTAACATTGAGTGGCCTTTGAGCACCTTGTTATCTCACAAGGAAGGACTGTCTCCTGCTCTATAGCCTGGAACACAAGAAGTGACTCGCCTGATGTCACCCAACCAGGAAGTGGCAGAAGGGGAGCTGCAGGCCAGGTGTCTGATGCCAGAGCCTCCTCCCTGGCTGCTGGGGGCATGCATCTGTGTGCACCGATCGCTGCTTCCTTTGGTCGGGGGCTGTGGGGTGGCTGCTGGACAGGGGACCCTGGGCAGAGAACCCCAGGGACTGAGGGAACCTGCAGTCAAGTTGGGGCAAAGTGAAGGGGCCCCTCCCTCCCAGTGTGACCAGCTGTAGATGCCCCCTGGTGGCGGAGCAGGTGACCTGGCAGGACTTGGATGCAGACGCCAGTGGTAACAGCAACTCCCAGTGGTGAGCCCAGGACTGTGCGTCAGTCCATTTGAATCCTCGCCCACACCCCACGAGACGGGCACCATTCTGATTTTCCAAGAGGCTCAATGACAGGCCCAAGTTTCCGTAGCTGGTCTGGAGCAGCACTGTGATTCGGCGCTGTGTGCATGTGCGCCCACACGGGCCCCTGTAACTGCTCCCCTGCACGGAGTTGGGCTCAGTGTGCGCACCGGCCTCAGCAGTGCCATTAGGGACTGCTCTGGAGCCCCCCAGGGGCTGGCCTGGGCGCCTATTCTACCACTGAGCCTTAAGGTGTGGTTTTTTCCCTCTCAGTGTCCCATTTGATTCCTGAAGAATTCGTGGGTTCTGTTGGTGTGGTGCTGAGACAAGCCACTGTCAGGGCTGGTGTATGTTTCAGGGGGAGGACAAGATTGGGGACCCCAGCAGAGCCGCCCCGCTGTGTGGACCTGGCCTCCTGGGTCTCAGGTGGTAGGACATGGGCCATGATCATCTCCAGCGGGGGTCAGGGTCTCAGTCCCTGGGGCAGCAGCAGGGCCACCTGTTTACACACTTGGGGAAAAGTCCCTTGGAGGAAGCAGAAGCTCTGCTGCGTCAATGTGGTTTATTAGCTTGTTTTTCCACACTGGCTCAGGTTCAGGTGCAGAGAACCTTTCCCAGAGAGTCTTGAAGCCGAGTCAGCAAAGCCAGTTAAAGGCTGTGCTGCACCCAGGGGAAATGCCTCACTGCTGGAGCCCAGAGCTGCCCAGCTGGGGGCAGAGTGGGTTGACCCCAAGACCCCAGGACCCCACCCTTCCTGAGGAGGGAAAGGGCAATGCAGAATGGGCAGGCGACCCGCTCTGGGCCTGCAGCTTCTACACTGGAGCCTTTCTGGAGGCTGGATTCAGAGGATGGGCCTGACAGGCCAGGGAGGGTGACCGCTGGGAGGCGGAAGGACGCGGCAGTGGCTGCCTCTGCACGGCTGTGAGAGGCTCGGGGGCCCAGGGAGCAGTCACGCACCCTGGCTCTGCAAGACCTCCAGGATGGCGCGGAGAATGGCTGCAGCCGCCACTGCCCCGGGGTCTGGCTGGTCCAGCCGTGCCGAGCTGATATAACTGGCTCTTCCAGCTCCGGCCTCCATGTTCTTGGTGGCCTGGGCTGCAGCTTCTGCGCTCTGGGGGGGCCAGGGTCGGGAGGAGCAGGTGTAAGGATAAGCCACCAGGCCTCCCTCCTGCCACTGACCCTGGACCCTCCTGTCCCAGCTCTGCCAAGACCCTCTGCACTGGCACCAGGGTAGAGAGGTGACCTCCCACCTGTCTCTGGCAGGGCCAGGGGCCCCATTCACTCAGGCTGCTATGCCCCAGACACCATGTTGGGGCGCTGTTCGTCTCTAGCTTCACAGCACCGTCTAAGACAGGTACTCTTCTCCATTTTGGGGAGAAACTGAGGTACAGGGAGGATACGGACTTGCTCCAAACCTGCTCCCCAGGGTGGCTGGGCCCAGCCTCACTCACCGTGACAGCTTTGGTTAGGACTAGGAGCAGATCAGCCCCCGGGCTCTTCCAGGCTTGGAGCTCCTGTCCTGCTGCCCACAGAGAGTCCAGCTGGACAAGGTGAGGGAGAGGGCAGCTCAGCACAGGCCTTGCCACTGAGGGTGGGCTTTGGGGCCTCTATAAGCAAAAGGGGGAGGGGCTGGACCCGTACACACCATAGTCCTGTCCCCTGGGGCAGCCTTTCCGTACCTGCAGGGGAAGAGAACAAGTGAAGTTCCCTGTAGGGAATCACTTTGGGGGTGGGGACAGGGCCTGACTGGCAGCAGGTGACATCAACCATGTCACCCAGCCACCCCCGGTCTAAGGTGCAGGGCTCTGGCTCACTTCTGCATGGCCTCCAGGCCGGCATCCATGGCAGCAGACCAGGCCGGGAGGTCGGTCTTGGCCTTGAGGGGCTGGGCCGCCGCAGTCAGGAACAGGCCATAGAGCTGGGGAGGACCAGGATTGGAGCGCTGGGGTCTGACTCGGGCTTCAGCCAGCCCGGGACCCCTCTGTGTCAGCCCTCCGTCCCTGGGAACTGTCGGCACTCACTGCGCCAGATGAGCCTCCCATCTTCTCTAGAAGCAGGAGGGACAATTTGGAAAGAAGCTGGGCAGGGCTGGCAGGGGGTGGACCCTCCTTCAGCCACTCCTGGATTGCTGCAGGCAGAGAGACAGCGAGGAATTCAGAGGGCCGCCCTCCCAGCAAACACCCAGGCTCCACTGCCAGGCAGCAGGAAGGCGCCCTGCGCCAGGAGGGGCTGAGGGAACCCCGTGGAGGGGTTCCCAGGCTCCCTTTCTAAGTCCAGTGTGCAGCCCAGAGAGGAGTCGGGAGCGGCGGCCGACAGCAGCCTCGCAGTCCCCTAGCAGCGTGGCCTGCCGGCGCCCCGCCACCTGGCGTGCCCACACCTTGTTTCCCCGCCTCATTTTCCTCCTCGGCGCTCTGCGCTCTGCTCCTCTCTCTTTTACTGAGTGTTTGTTGTTGGTCTCCCCACCAGAACACAAGCCATGAGGGCAGTGATTTTTGCCTGCTTTGCTCACTGTTGTATCCAGAGTCGAGAGCAGTGCCTGGCCTGTGATAAGCACTAAAAACATTTTAAGAACTATTTTATTTTGCCTTGGCTAGTATGGCTCAGTGGATTGAGCGTCAGCCTATGAACCAAAAGGTCACCAGTTTGATTCCCATGCCTGGGTTGCGGGCCAGGTCCCTGGTGAGGGGGAGTGTGAGAAGGAACTATTCAGTGTTTCTCTTGCAAGTTGATGTTTTTCTCCTCTTTCTCCCTCCCTTCCCTTGGCTCTAAAAGTAATAAAATCTTTAAAAGAGAAACATCAATCAGTTGCCTATTGTATGCACACCCACTGAGGACTGAACCCACAACCCAGGCATGTGCCCTGATTGGGAATCGAACCTGTGACCTTCTGCTTTCTAGGACAATACTCAACCAACTGAGCCACAGTGGTCAGGGCTAAATACATCTTTCTTGACCAAATGCTGCTGGACAATTAAGAACTGTTCACTAGTCCGGGTAAGCCAAGAAAAATAAGAACTACAGAATGAGTTCCCTTTGAATCTAAAGTTATGATTTGCTGCAACAGGGTACATTTTGTTCTACAGTAATGCCCCTCCCACACATGCGGAGTTAGAAGGGCCTTTTCTCTATGAGAATAGGTGGAAGGGGCGCTAGGTTTCGTGAATGACCGCTTGGCAAAACGAAACTTGGCAGCTTGTGCCAGCACTCCAAGTGTTTTTGCAATTGTTCTGGTTCATGAAATGCCACAACCTCAGAATCGATGTGTGCCCAGCCCCTCCCTGACCCCAGAGGGACCCTGGCACCGACCTCTGGCGGCGCGGCTGTGGGTGGTGCCGCAGTCCCCGTCGCCGGCAGCGCGGTCCAGGGCATTCAGATGTTCCTCCAGGCCCAGCAGGGTACTGCACACCCGTTCCAGCACAAGCACCATCCGCTTCGGCGCTGAGCCTGGAGGGGAGGACAGCGGGGGAGAGGTGTGCCTGGCCCTCCCCTCTGCTGAACTTGAAGGTGTCAGGGCCCCCGCACACCCCTCACCCATCAGGGCTCAGGCCAGCAGCCCGGGCCACCTGCCCCAACAGCAGGACGCGGTTACCTCCTGCAGCAGTGGGGCCAGGGGCCTCCCTGGGCTCGGTGGGGGCCGCCCGGGGCCGCTTCCGCCCGGTCACAGAGACCCTGGGCACGGCAGGCCAGGCTGACGCGGCAGTTTCAGCATCTAGTGACAGCAGGGTGACTCTCTTAGACATAGGTCGGCTGGCCAAGGTCAAGTGGGGCTGTCCCTGGGGAGGACCCGCATGCCAACTCCCCCAGTCCTGTGAGAGCTGGAGAAAGCCGGAGTGGTCAGAAAGGGCCACTCATGGGGGACTGACCGTCATGGCCCTGACGGGGTCTCTCCAGGTGCCCCTCACTCCTTCCAGCTATGAGGGGCCCTGGCGTGGATGGCGCCAGGTTCCAGGTCTCACCTATCAGTTTCAGGAGGGGCTCATCCGCCAGCAGAAGGGTAAGAGAGAGGCCGGGCATCTCCAGGGCCGACATGAAGGTGCCCACCAGGGCACGGGCAATCTTCACCCCACGGCCCTCTGTAAAAGTGAAGGACAGACATCTGTGAGGGAAGGGGGAAGGGCGGTACCTCACCTCCCCCGCCCCCTCCAGCATCAGATAAAGAAACAGAATAAGAGAAAAACAAGGACTTTGGAAGCTGGGGCCCTGAGGACAGAAGGGAGACAGATCTGCTCAGGGCATTCCTCTGTGATGCCCTAAATTACCACATTCCTTGGCAAAGTCCCTCCTACAGGGGCAGCTAGGTAATCCAGGTCTCGTTTACCGAGTGCCTCCTGGTGCCAGGCACTGTGCTAAGTACGTTATGCTTGCTTAGTCTCATTTAACCCTCACGACAGCCCCCTGAGGCAGGCCCTGTCACTCTCAGACCCCAACTACAGACAAGGCCCAGGCTCAGCACCTGCGGCAGTTGGGTGGCAGAGTCAGGATCTCACTCGGGCTCGGCAGATGGCACAGCCCAAGCCTGGGCCGTCTTGAGACCCCACCTCAGCTTCCAAGGGCTGGAGGGAAGCAGCTCTGGGGGTTGGGAGGTCCCCTGCCAGGGTGAGGCTCACCCAGAGCGCGGACAGCAGCGTCAGCAATGATGCCCAGTTCCAGGAATGACAGGCCACCCAGGTTGTTGACCATCAGCACCACTGAGGAGCCTGGGGGCAGACATGACACCTGGTGAGACTCACTGGGCTCCCTTACCTGGGGGGCGGGGCAGAGGCTGGGAGACAGAAGGCGTGGCAGCCCCTCACCGGCCTGCACAGGCACGCGGGATGCGTTGGAGGGGTTGGTCATGTGGTCAAGCATGAGCGTCACGATCTCATCGGCGGTCCCCATCTGCCGGGCGGCGGGAGGGGGGGACGACCCAGGAGTGAGCTGTGTCCAAGGCCTTGGCCTGACACCAGCCTGGCCCCGGGAGTCCACCTACCTTTACCCGGCGCACGCCAGCTTCCCCGTGGATCCCTGTGGACAGACGCAGTCACTGCTGACACACTCAGGCCTGGGGATTTGCTCACTGTGTTTTTAGCAAGATTTACTCAGTGCTAGGCTAGGGGCCATGTACTTGGGGAGTGTGGTAGAAATGGGCAGAATAATGAAAAATACGCTGTTCTTGCTCTTCGGGAGCTGTGGCTTGGAGGTAGAGATGGCCAGGAGCTTAAATTTTAACGGGTTAAGTAGCTTTGACCAGAGGCAGTCACAGCGAAGGAGCAGGAGGCCTCTGCCCGTCACTTGGGAAGCACAGGAGGAAGGGGGAAAGCGCTGCGACTGGGGTGGCCTCTGAGTGGCGCTGGAAAGCAGGGCACATTTTGGCAGAGGACCGGGAGGGATGGGGGCAAAGGCAGGGAGGTGGGCAGTGCGCGGAGCCTCGCGTGGCCGAGGCCATGGGTGTGGGTGGCAAAGCCGGTAGGAATCAGGCAGCTTGGGCCCGACGGGCTTCAAGTGCCCATTCAAAACACCAGGACCATCTCGGGGACAGCTCCAGGTGACCTGAGAGGACCAGGCAGATGGTCCCAGGGCCTAAGATGTGGGTAGAACCCAGGGGACAGGCATGGCTGGAACAGGGGCGGCCACCAGCTCACCAAGGCCCAGCTCTACTTCGTCAGCTGCAAGTTCAAAGGTGGGTCTGGAACCAGGGACACTGCAGGAGGCCAAGCTCACTCCCAGGGTTCCTGTGAGAAACCAGGTGTGCACGGGGTGACCCGTCCGCTGCTGGCATCAGCACAGAAAGCATCAGGGCAGCCCCTTCCTCTCCAATGGAGGAGACACCTGTCCCCGAGGATCCCCCAAGGAAGATCTTCCCTCTGCCGCTGGGGAATACATGGCAAGCCTTCCGACACAGCTGCTGGGAACCTGCTCCTAGTCCCAAGGTCAGCCTCCTCTTCTCTCCCCACTTCCCAGTCCCTGGGCTGGCACTCACCCATGGCCTTGGCGACCGTGCTCACCCGCTCTGTGATCTCCTTCAGCCCCACACCTGCCTCAGCCAGGGCACCTGCCACCTGTACCCACAGAGAAATAAGCCCCCAGTGGGGAAAGAGTCACTGTAGCTTGACGGTTGAAGAGAGGCTGGGACTGAGTTTCAAGTTGGCCAGGGGCTCTGAGTACTGCGCGTCAACCTGGCCCGTCACGCTTACGGCAGAGCAGTGCGGCTCTGTATTCACCACGCACCTGCCAGGGACTGCTAAGAACCCCGGGCGTTGGTGCCAAAGGAGCTTTACAAACGGAGAAATGGGCCCTGAGAGGGGACGTGACTTGTCTAATGTCACACAGCTAGCTGATGTGATGGCCACTTTCTCCAGGGCATAAACACTGTGGCTCCCTTTACCTACCCACCCACTAATCCACTCACCCATTTATCCATCCATCCATCTGCTCACCTACCTACCCATCCACCCATCCATCAACCCATCCATCCACCCACCCACCTAGACCTACCCATCCACTCACCCACCCATCCTCCCACCTACTTTTTGCCAAGCATCTAATATGTGCTGAAATGAAAAAAAAAAAAAGACTAAGTCAAAAAGGGACTAAGTCAAAAGTGACTAGTCCCTTCCTCGAAGGAACTCTCAGTCCAGGGAGGGGTTGGGGAAGCACACACACAAATTGAACATTCCATGCAAGGAGGCAAATGCAATGGTAGGGTTCATGGTAGAGTATGATGGGAGCACCAAGGAGGGGCTCCTAACCAGCTCAGTGCAATGGGAGGGAAAACCTCCCAGATGGGGAGACATCGGAGCTGCACCTTGATGGAATAGTAGCAGTGGGCCAGGAAAAAGGACCTCCAAGGCTGTTGATACAGCGTGAGGAAAGCCCAGAGGTGAGCCGCAGCCTGGTGGTGCGGGGAACTGGTATTAACGGAGCATAAGAGCATGGCAGGGGTGATGGGAGATGAACTTGGAAAGGTCAGGGAGGTGCAAGGGTGTGGTGGGCGCCAGACCAAGGAGCCTGTGCTGACACTAGGAACCCCGGAGGGCTTTCAGCAGGTAAGCTGCCTGATCAGACACACGTTTTCAAAAGATACCTCTGGAGAAGAGTGGGAACAGACTGGAAGGGTAAGCAGGAGGAAGGCGGGGAAGCCGAGTGAGGAGGCAGCTGCAGCCACCTGGGCACCAGCACACGAATGCCGAACCAAGGCTGGGACAGGAAGGGCAGAGCTCTGGGGAGGTCGTGTGCTGCAGAGGCATTCGGGAGTAAGGTCACCGGGACAGGGCGCAGGTTGCGTGTGGGGAACGGACAGGGACCTGGGAGAATGTTCATAGGCTGGGCTGAGCCAGGGGTCGGGATGTGGGGCCTCCCTGGATCAGGGAGCCCTGGGGAAGGGGTGGCTTCCTAAAGGGCGGGGTGGTAGGAGAGACCCAGGTACCAGGTGCTGTTGGGAAACAGCAGGCCTGGAGTGGTGACCAGCCCACAGCCTGGGTGGGGGCCTCACCTTGTGTATGAGCACGGTGCCGCAGAGGCCCCGCCTGCCGGCCTTCTTCAGGACGGTGAAGGCGCTGTCATCTCCGATGACCACCATCTCCACAGGGATGCCCTCCGCCCGGGCCTGCTCCCTGGCCAGGCCGAAGTTGAGCCGATCTCCAGTGTAGTTCTTCACAATGAGGAGGGTCCCCACTGCAGGAGCAGCCAGCAGGCCCTATCAGTGCCTGCCCTCACCCCACCCCCACCCCCAGCTGGTCCTCCTGGCAGCAGCCCATGGTGGTGCGGGGAACTGGTATTAACGGAGCATAAGAGCATGGCAGGGGTGATGGGAGATGAACTTGGAAAGGTCACCATGCTTACCTGTGCCCACCTGGGCCACTGCCCTGATGGCTGCCAGGATGCTGCCCACTGCCGGGGAGGTGAACACAGCTCCCGCGATGACCCCCGTCAGCATCCCCTTCCCTATGAAACCTGGAGATGGGTGGAGGGAGGATGCTGGGTGAGGACCTGGGCCTTCCCTCACTCCTGAGCTTCCTGGGGTGGTGAGCCCCACTGTGCGCTTGATGCCAGACTAGCACCTGCGCGGCTTTCCACGGATCTTTACTCAGGAGTTGTCTCCTTGGACAGGCCTTGCTTGACTTCCCAACTGAAGTTGTTACCCACCCAACTCCATGGCTCACTGTTCCTCTCCCTGCTCTCTCGTCTTCATGGCCTCACTCGCGCACTCTGGAATGATCTCTTCCACGTGTACGTTTACCTGGTTACTGCCTGTCTCCCCAGAGGAGAACGGAAGGTCCGTGAGCATAGGCACCTTGTCTGTCCGGTGCACGGTGGCATCCCTAGTGCCCAGGGCAGTCCAGGCACACAGTGGGTGCTCAGTAACATTTGCTGAAGGGACGGAAGGACTTGCCAAAGGGAGACAGGAAAGGTACAGAGGGTACAAAGCCTGTTCCCATATCCCAGGAGCACTGAAGGAGAGGTCACATGCCTGGCACCAAACAGGAAACAACCCAGGACTGTTCAAGTTGTATGTGAACATGCAGGGTGGGATTCAGAAGAGAGATGTTACTCTAGGCTGGAAGAGTCAGCAGGGCTTCATGGAGGAGGTGATGGGTCAGCTGGAAGGCCAGGAGGGTTCACAGAATCACTGACTCTCAGAGCTGGAAGGGCCTGAGAGATCATTTGGCCCAATCTCTTTTATGAGTTACAGAGACTGAAGCCCAGAGAGAGGCCACAGCTGGTCCCAAATCACAGCGCAGAGTGGGAGAGCGGGAACCAGGACCTGGTTCCTGGCTGGCTGGGCTCTGGCCCTCCTAGCAGCCCTGATGACCTCCCCGGAGTCCTCATCCACTTTGCTCCGCACCCACCCTCACCTCTGGCCTGGGGTGCTCACCAGCATGGGCGGGCTCATGGCCGGAGCCCCCACCTGACAGTAGCGCCACTCGGCCCTTGAGGCTGTCCAGGTCAGAGCGCAGGGCCACGCGGTGGCCCTGCAGGAGCTGCAGGTTGGGGTTGCAGGCCACCAGGCCAGCAAGGGCATCGTCAGCACAGCCCGCCACCGAGTTCACCAGCTTCTTGGAGGTCTAGGGGAGAGGAGCGAGGAAGAGGCTTCCAGTGTGGTCTGGCCCCCGCCCTGCACAGTCACAGAGCTATGGCCAAGAGTCCTCTTCCACACCGACTCAGGAGCTCCAGGGACACACAATATTGGGTACCATTTTATCAGGTGGTTATTTCTATGAGTTCTCTTCTTAATTTGTATCTTTTTACCCTTTGCCTAATTTATGAAACGTTTTGGACAATGACTGAAACGTATCCTGAAGGACGGCTTCGATGCAAAGAAAACGGGGGACTGGAATACTGAATACAAAACATTTAATGCATCTGGGGCCTAACAGCCCTTTTCTGCCGGAGGAGGAGCAGCAGCCAGCGGCCGAGGGGGAGGGGCCACACAGGCCACACCCACTTGTTGCTCCACGTGGACCTGCGATGGGGGCTAAGGATGCTGTCTGAGCCGGTGGTAGTGCCAGGCCCGGGGCTCAGCACTGGTGTGAGAGGACACAGGAGAAGGCTGGTCACACCCTGATGGAAAACGCAGAGGTCATTTCCACAGCCGTGGGAAGAGCTACACCAGAGAAATGCGCATGTGCCACTGGGGCACAGAGGAGGGACCTCAGCCTCCTCAGAGGATCCTGGAAGTCGTTGTGAAGGGTAAGCAGGAGTTAGGTAGAGAAAAGGGAGTGAGGGGTACATAGAGAAAAGGGATATTGCAGGTATAGGGAGAGTATACGCCAAGGTCTGGAGGTGTGAAATAGTATGGTGGCCAGGTCAGGAAGCAAGGCGGAATGACCTGAGCTACCAGAGACCATCAGGGAGAGGCAGGTGGGGCCTCACAAGCAGATGAAGGCATCTGGCCACCCAGAGCCTCAGGTGGGAAGGTCATGGGCAGGCTGGCCTGAGCTATAGCTGAGCTGACGCGAAGGTGCCAGAAGAAGTGGGTGGCATGGGGCTAGAGCAGTTAAGGGCCTGGGTTCAAATCCCATCTGCCTCCATCAGCTGTGAGAACTCAGTGAAGACACCTCACTGTTCTGAGCTTCAAGTCTTCCTCTGCAAAATGGGGATTTAACAGAGTATATGCCTGTCATATAGTAAACACTGAATAAAAGGGAGCTACTTTCTTTTTAAAAAAGCTGGAGCTAGCTAAAGGAGGTTTGCAGACCCAATGTAGCTCTTGCTTTTGTCCCAGAGAGAGTGAGACTGGGGCCCCAAGAGACTCAGAGAGCTAGGTTCCCTGTGCCACCTGGTGGCCCTGGGGCAGCCTGCAGCTGAGCCAGGTCCTGGCAAGGTGCACTTCCAGAGGCTCCTTCCTCAGGCCTGTGGGCAGCAGGTTCTTTTGTGTAAACTTCGATCCTCCCTGGGTCTGGCAGGGGCCAGAGCCAAGCCACCTGCTTCAGACAAGGAGACAAGCCCAAGTCAACAGGGAAAGAGCAGAATAATAAGATCGGCTCCGTTCCCAAGCAGTGACTGAGAGCCAGATGGCCTCTGAGTGCTTTTGCATGTGTCTCCTTTAATCTCCCCACCAACACTGTGCAGGAAAGATTAGCCTGATGAGGAAACTGACGCACAGTTAAATGACTTTGCCCAAGGTCACACAACCAGCAAGTGTCCAGGGTTGTCTGGCTCCAAAGCTGGTTCCATTTTGGCCTTATCACGCAGCTTTCCCCAGGGGCGGAAGGGAGATGGGCGTGGCAGAGGTCCCGCCCGAGGAAGGGCACGGGCCAGCAGCTCTCAAAGCCGGCCAGGGACTGGCTGTGCGATGAAGTTATGATTGGTCTCAACTGCAAGCCTGGCCTCGGCGCCAACAGTCTCCAAGGCGGTGACCCCATGCCATCATGGACTGCCTGCCCCGCCTGGAGTCTGCAACCCTGCCTACACCAGAGTCGGAGGAGGGCTCGGGACCAGGGCCATCCCTGGTTCCCGGCGGTCTGAGGGAACAGAAGAGGGAAGGAAGTTGACCAGGCACCGTGCAAGGCCCCATGGCTCTGGTCTGATAAACACCTCATGGCCACTTGGAGGCAGGCCTTAATCTGCCTCATACTGCAAGGAGAAAGAGGCTCAGAGAGGTCAAGTCTCCGTAA
Source organism: Micronycteris hirsuta (assembly GCA_004026765.1). NCBI lineage: Eukaryota > Metazoa > Chordata > Mammalia > Chiroptera > Phyllostomidae > Micronycteris > Micronycteris hirsuta. The sequence goes on along the minus strand of PVJI01000269.1, from coordinate 82,023 downwards.
GAGGTCCCACAGCTGGTCAGTGGCAGGCTGAGATTTGAACCTAGGACTGTCCAAGGCCTGCTTTCATTCATATCAGCTCTACAGTGGGTATGGAGCAAAGCTCAGCAACACTGAGCTTCCAAAGTGTAGTTTCTACCTATGGGACCAGCCACACATGCTCAGGCTCAGGAACACACACCAGGTCCTTCTTCATGGCTGCTTCTGTGACTGGTACTGTGTCTATCACAAAGTAGGTAACTGTTAATGTTCTAATCTAAAGACATGACCCAAACCGGGGGGCAGATGGACCTTGGAGGGGCTGCAGCCCCCGGTGTGGCTGGGACTGGCTGGGAAATGGAGGGAAGCAGGGACCAGGCCCTGAGAGGGATCCTCTCTCTTAACCTCTCTGAACCTTAGAAGGCACCTCTTGGTCAGAGTGTAAGAAACTCGAGCATGCCCAGGGCTGGCATCCCTGCCTAGCCCCTACTGCTCCAAGCCAACAATGCCCTTCCCCAACCCTGGCCTTCATGAGACTCACCATGGTGGGGCCAGAGGATGGGCGATCCTGGGGGTGCTCCCTGGGTCTGAGCACAGCGAGGGTGGCAGCAGCACCTGCAGGAGAAGGTAAGAATATGTGCTGCTGAAGGCATTCACAGCCTACTGGCACAATCACGCTCCCAGGGCCCTAGTGATTAGGGAACTACCCCAGACTTTGATCCGAGTCTAAATTCCAGAACATGGGCTAGAGATGGACAAGAGCGTGGGGCTGGCCAAGGTTCACACCTGCACTTGGCTGCAGAGGACAGATCTATCCACGTTGGACACAGGGCTGCCTTTATGCCCCGAGCAGCACCCACGTCTCCCAGGGGCAAAGTGACACAAAGAGCAACTTCATCTCTTGCGTGAGCATCATATGCACTGAATAAGTTTACAAAGCTCTTCACACACCTGAAGGCAACTGGGCCTGTGAGCACATTTGACTTCTGGGAAATGGACACAGAGAGCTCTAGTGACTTGTTCAAGGTCATGCTAGTAAGAGCCAGGACTTAACCCCATGTCTATTCTTTTTACAAAGACTGTGTTCTTCCTACAGATAATCCAATGCCTCCAAAGTCAGGCAGGCAGAGTCCCTGGTGCGGGAAACGACACGTGTAAACCCCAAAGACGTTTTAGCTCCCCTCAGGTCAGCCTGGTTCAGAGGTGTCTTGGGGGTCATTCAAGGTTGTGTGCTCACTGTACAAGCCTGCAATGCAAAGAATCCAAACCTGGCTCTGTGCCTACCTCTGCCTCTGACTTACTGGGGGAGCTTAGGTAAACAACTACCCCCAGCCTCAGTTTCCTCATCTGTAAAATGGGGGTTGTATCCTCTGTGGCAGTCTGCGGGTGCTCCAGACCACGTGGTTCTCCTCCTCCTGGCTGGTCCTGCGTGATACGCATGGCCTGAAGTTGCAGAGCTAATTGCTTTCCTGGGTCATTAAGGTTCTCACTGGGGAAATTTGGGTTTTGTATTGGAGGTCAGAATTCGTACAGCAATAGGGGCACCTATAATGCTGGGTAAGTGGCCTGGTGGGTCCTTGAAAGTCTGAATAAAACAGTTCAAAGGGGAGAAGTGAACCTCCTTGTGTTCTCCTCACTCTCCAGGTAAGGCGCGGTGACAGGCCCTTCTGGGGTCAAGTGAGGATACCAGCGGGGTTTGGAGGAACTGGGAGGGCTAACGGGAAGGAGGAACAGACCTTGGTTCTAGTCTGGGAGTGTCACAAATTGCTGTCACTTCCCTTCCTTCTCCAGGCCTCTGCAGTTCTGGTTCCAAGAGAATGAACACCCCCGAGGGCTCTGGAGCAACGGAATGGGTTAAGACGGCCTGGGTTAGGGTGAGGGTCGCGGACAGGGGTTGAGGTCGGCGGGTCAGCTCTTACGGCTTCGGGGGCGTCGGCGCAACTCGCCGAACCACTCACTTCCCCAACACCAACCCAGATGACGCCGCAACTCCACAGGGACCCACAACAGGCTCCCACATCCGGGTACCCGGGCTCAGGCGGTAAGCGACGGGGCGGGGCCTCCGGGGGGCGGGGCCTCCTTTGATTGGCTGCCTGAGGAGCCGTGAGTCCTCCAAGAGGCCAGGTGAGGCCGTCCCGTGATGCTCTGCGTCCCGGCCGCTCTGGCCTGCAACGTGTCTGCGGGGCGGAGGCAGCGGCCGCGGAGTTCGCCTCGCGGGCAGGGCTGCTTGTGTTTTTGCTGGTGTCCATCTCTCTGTCGTTGCTCTCGAGTCTCTACAGGCCGCCCCAGATCTCGACATGTCGTACAACTACGTGGTAACGGCACAGAAGCCCACTGCCGTGAACGGCTGCGTGACCGGTGAGTCTGCCCGGGCCGGAGACCCCGACAAGGGAGGGAGGGATCTGGGGAGACCCCGAGGCCTAGGAAGGCCCGCGGCTCCTGGGGCAGCCGGGCGGACCCGGGCCGGGGAATGGAAGGGTCCGGCGGCCAAGGATCCTCTCCTAGTCCACGACTTCTAAGAAGCTGTCTCCACATGCGCCTTTGGGGGTTTAAAAGCTCTTTCGAGGGTCCCCTTAAGTCCTGGGAGGTCACTTGGCCTGGAGGACAGGGATGGGCGCAGTGGGACAGAAAGCGAAGTATGAGTTGGTTGTGCTGTGTTTCTTGGGCCTCCAGATTGGCCTCGTGTGGTCAGGGGAAGGGGCGGCGGTGGTGATGGCGAATTCGGGGGATCAGAATTTTCTTGTGGGAGAGCCTGAGGGGTGAAGGGAAGTGAGGAATGCCCGCACTCACCCGGAGCGGGACTGGAGTCCTCTTTGCCTGGGGCTGTTTACACCAGGGAGCTGCTGGAAAGGAAGATTAGGGTGGCCCTGCCTAGTGCTGGTTTTGCCTTGTTGACTGTGCAAAGGTTGTTAAGGAGACAGATGTCCAGAATCCGGGAATAATCATCTTGAACCAGGTTTTCAGCAAAATTAGGATGAGCTCAAACGTGTGTGTTTCTGTAAATACTAATTCTGATTCCAGAACAAAACAGTTGTTGTGGAAACAGTGGTGTGAGAGTGTGGACGAGCGTTTTGGTAGACCACTGGGAGGGCAAGCGGTCTGGACAAAGCGATCCTTTGATATAAAGCTCTGAGAATTTTAATTTTCTTCGTTCTGCCTAGTCTTTGTGGTATAGACTTTGTGAAACGGTAGATAACAACTGAATAGAGGTAAACACTTTCTCAGCATCGCTTAATTAGAGGATAAGTGTGCCCCTGCAAAAGGAAAAGGAAAATTTCAGGGCGCAGAGCCATCTGAAGGGTTTTCACAGTCATTGTCAGTTGAAGGACATGCTGCTTGTAAGCCCGGTCCAGTGTTCTTAGTCTGATTAGAGAAGTACCTTTCGTGAGTGTCCGAAGTGGGACCCTTTGAGGTGCTGGGTTTGGTGAGAATGGAGGGAGCTGGAGAAGATTACGAATTAAGTGAGAATTCTGGATTTTTTAGAAACTGCTCTGGCTTCAAAAGTTAGAGTATCTATTCTTTCAGGACACTTTACTTCAGCTGAAGACTTGAACCTGCTGATTGCCAAAAACACAAGATTAGAGATCTATGTGGTCACGGCCGAGGGGCTCCGGCCCGTGAAAGAGGTCGGCATGTACGGGAAGATCGCTGTCATGGAGCTCTTCAGGCCCAAGGTAAGTGCTGGGGGTGGGCCCAGCAGCAAAGGTGGTTTTATGTCTTCGTGTGTGTTTGTTTGTTTTTTTTTAAGTCGTTGCTTGCAAGAAGGTGGGGTAAGGCTTATCCATTTTGAGTGGCAGACTTTAATGTATATTCTTCTTGAACAAGCTTTCTGTAAGTGGGAAAAATTGATCAAGGTGACTTCTTTAAAAAGGGGAAGTTAAAGCAGTTTGAAATGTGGGTCATCACGGTGACTGGGCGCATTGGCTCTGGAGTCAGGCAGCCCCGGCCTCATTCCTTATGAATTCTAACTTTGGATGGCACTTAACCTTTAAGAGCCTTACTTCCGTATCTGTAAAATGGGGATAACAGTATCCAATTTCCTGGGTTATTGTGAAGATTAAATAATTTTAATAGCACAGGGCCTAGGGACACAGCGTTCATTGTTATGTTAACAATTACTATCATCACTATTGTTATTCAGATGTTTTCATTCAACTAGTCACCACTTTGCTTCATTATGTCTTAACTGAATCTGACAAAGCAGTGGGTTCAACGTTTTTAGTTTAACCCTTAGAACAAAATACCTTTTGGGAAGCCTGTGTTAATAAGTAAGACTTTGTAGATCCATTTTAGTTTTACTGTTATTCACATTTTCTCTCTTTCTCCAAATACCTGGGAGAAGATTAGAGGAGTCATTACATTCATCTCAGAATTTGAATGGAATGGCTGAGATGAGCTTGATACGGAAGTCAATGAAGATACTGTTCTGCAGAGCAGAGAGATGTGGGGTCGTGCAGCCGAGGACTAGGTGTTTACCAGCTCCAGTGCTGGCCTTTTGCACACACCCTCAGAATGTGTGTATGCACTTACGTCTGTTATGTACTCACTGGATTTTCTCTTCAGGGAGGAAAAAAAAATTCTTAAAGAAATGAGCATGCTTCAAGAATGATGCTTAAAGGCTGGATGGGAACTTCTGTTTTAAAAGAACCTTTTTTTGATAGCATAATGTTGGTTTCCAGGGGGAGAGCAAGGACCTGCTGTTTATCCTGACAGCTAAGTACAATGCCTGCATCCTGGAGTATAAGCAGAGCGGTGAGAGCATTGACATCATAACTCGAGCCCACGGCAATGTCCAGGTGAGGTGGCTGCTTCAGGCTGATGAGAGTTTTCCAAGGAGGGCTGTCATGGTTTGATGAAGAAAATGGAAATGTGGGGGGCAGCTTTCTCTATATGATCAGAGAGCCAAGGAGAAAACACTAAGGATTTGAGCTTTTATCAAGAAAGGACTTGTGTAGTTTACTCAGAGTCCAAGGGACAGGGTAAGCAATTCATGGAGTTCAGTGTTTTACGGAAACACACGCACTGACATTTGGGCTTCCTGGCATGTTACGTAGATGCCACCACTCCTAAAATCATTCTGGGAAAGTGGTGCCTGGTGTCCTCTGTGGCTCCGGGTCTTGAGGTTCTTCCCTAACTCCAGTTTTGCTTCTCAGGACCGAATTGGCCGCCCCTCTGAGACCGGCATTATTGGCATCATTGATCCCGAGTGCCGGATGATTGGCCTGCGACTCTATGATGGCCTTTTCAAGGTCATTCCACTAGACCGGGACAATAAAGAGCTCAAGGCTTTTAACATCCGCCTGGAGGAGTTGCATGTCATCGATGTCAAGTTCCTATATGGTTGCCAAGCACCTACTATCTGTTTTGTCTACCAGGTACTGGACTGGGAGGAAAGTGGGAGCAGCCGTGTGGTTTGGCATAGTAGGAGCTCATTTTTGCTACTAGTGGGGTAGGCGGAAGTGGCTAATGTGTTTGTCCTGAACTGTTTTGAACAGCATAGTTAGTATGGTCAGGCTTGGGTTGTGTCTTGAGTGCAGCAGCATATACTGTGGAGGCTGGGCACTCCGAGGCTTGTAGCAGGTTTTAATCCTGAGATTACACCCTGGTTGTGGGCCTTGGAGATTTTATAGGGTGACCCAGTTTATTTTTTTCTTCGTTTCTTACTGGCATACTAAGGGATTAGTAAACTTGGCTATAGAGAAATGATCTAGAAGTTACTTTTACAAGCAAAGAGGAAAATGTCTTGATGGTGCATTTATGTCTTCTAAGAAGAGGTTGGCATTTTATTCAGCATTCACTTTCTGGTGACTTGCTGGCTCTTGACTTCTATTTTAGTCTGTGCCTAAAACTTTAGCAGAGCTGATCGTGGGCAGCTGTTCTCTGGGCCAGATCTGCTGGGGGCGGGGGGGGGGACAGGGTGGCAGAGCACTAGATTAACACGCCTGTGTCTTGGTGGAATCTCCGCCTTTCAACAAGGGGCCATACAGCACGAGGTCATTCCACGGGCATGTTGCTGAGGAAATGGCAGAAGGAAGCAGTCGCAGTCCGTGCGTGTGTGGGTATGAAAGCGCTGAGAGCCGTGCTACGCATTGAAAGACGCTGACGCGAAGCTGTGTGCAGGTTTCTTAGTGTGCACTAGAGGTGCTGTGGTTCTGAGGCTGGTTAGGAAAAGTTCAGTTGAATAAGGCGGAAACTATTTTGGGACATCTTTTTAAAAACCATTTTTACAGTACTTTAATGATCAGAGTTGAAATAGGAACTTAGAATTTCTCTCCCTTCTTCAGTTTCATAAGTATCAGCTCATCGAAACATTGGTGCTGGTTATTGTGACTGCCCGTCTGCAGCCTCAGGTCTGCCAGGGTGGACCGTCTTCTCGTTTTCGTGTGTCTCAGGAGGCCCAAATCCAGACTTTTTGTGAAGTTGAGGGTTACCCCATGATTGATGGGAAAATCGAATTTTCATCAACTGAAACTTACCTCGTCTGTTTTTGTGTCCAAAATTCCACTTGACTCCTGTTTACCGTGTGAAAGGTACTTGTGCTGACAGTTTCAGGAGCCGTAGCAGTCACTGAGGTGTGGTCCCGGCTCCGCAAAACATGGCCAGATTCCTTTCATAACTTCCTAGACCCTGGTCTGGCCTCCGTGAGGCCGTCCCGGCCGCTCTGTCACCGCCTGAGGAGGGCAGCTCCAGGACGGTGGGGCCGACGGACTGCAGAGGAGCGCTGTGTTGTCTCCTTGCTGTCTCATCAGAATGCCTTTAAGAATTTATCACACAGATTTGTAAAAACGTAGATGCGTGTAGCTTCTCAATGTCTTCTTTCTTGTTAGCTATTTTGTAGGTTCCTTGTGGCCAAGGAATATAGACTGCATGTACTTTTCATACACACACATGCACATATGCATGCGCGCACACAAATTTACATGTTTACCTCGTGTCTTACAGTGGTTGGTACCGTGTGACAGTTTCCTTTTTTTAATTCTTAAGCCTTTGTTGGCTGGTTGAATTGTTGGTGACAGTAGGCCTCAGTGACCGCCCGCCTGCACAGGCACGGCCACAGGATAGGAAGGCTGGCACGGCAGGATTGTCAGAGGCTGGGTGGTGGTCACCTGTCGCTTCCAGGGCCCCTCTCCTTCGCTAAAGGCCAATCCTTCCATCTTTCCCCACCTAGGACCCTCAGGGGCGGCACGTGAAGACCTACGAGGTGTCTCTCCGAGAGAAGGAATTCAATAAGGGCCCTTGGAAACAGGAAAATGTAGAAGCTGAAGCTTCCATGGTGATTGCAGGTTGGTTGGGGGTTTTGGGAAATTTGCCTCAATTTCAGGTCCTGGCCAGTTCCCTGTTTTTCTTCCCTCCGCACCTGCTCCGCTCCTCCTTCCAGTGCTCAGTGCGTTACACGTGCGCGCTGTCCAGCGCTCCCCGTGCCCTTCTCCAGATGTGCTTTCCTTTGCTTTCTCTGTGTCTGCTTTGGGGGCTGTCTTGTTTTTTACTTTTCCACCAAAAGTATCGTTTTTCTTTATTTGGGGTCAACTGTAAAACAAATTGATTTACAGAGTGGCGTATGGGAATTAGTCTCGTTATTTTATTGTCGCACGTAACTTTTAAAAAACTGAAAGGAACCGACAGAGCTTAGCTCTCCTTTACTTCATAGATGAGGAAGCAGGGCCTGAGGGACTTGTCCGTGCCTGGGCCCACACGACAGAGGCTGGGCTGCGCTCCAGACCTGTTTGCCCCTTCCTCACCAGTGCTCTTGCCCCAGCACTGTGCTGTGTGTCTCAGCTGGCACGGAAATTGTAAAGCCCTTAAGTGCGAATTGCCTCTTCTAAATGGTGGCCCCGATCACGGGGGAGGTTGAGGTAAGGAGTAAGAAGAGTAAAAGCTTTTCGTTTGGAAGGATCTGAGGTATAGGAGAGGAACGTGGGGAGAATGCAGTGGAAGGACACCGCGAACTGCACCCTAGGAGCTCAGAAACACCAAGAGTGGCGATAAAGTATCTCCAGGGTTAGATGCTGCCAGCCTGACGTTTCTCAGACAGAGCTCTCAGGAGAAGGCCATCGTGTTCCGCGGGCTTCGGTGTCTTTGAGAGTAACGGGTCTCTTCAGGGTTGCCTCCTGCACGGGGGTCGGTGCCCTTGCTGCCGCAGGGTCTGGCGGGTCCCAGGGCGGGGCCTCCAGCGCTGCCCTTTCCCCCCCGCAGTTCCAGAGCCTTTCGGGGGGGCCATCATCATTGGGCAGGAGTCGATCACCTATCACAACGGCGACAAGTACCTGGCGATCGCGCCTCCTATCATCAAGGTGAGCAGCCTTCCTGCATGTGTTTTTCCTTCTGTCTTTTTTGCCTTCTCCCCCTGGTTTCACCCTGCTCCTCTCTTCCTGCCCACCTGCGAAAAGGAGATGATGTGCAGGTGTCGGCTGCACTGCTCCCTAGTACACGGGACACTGCGTCATCGTTGGGAATATAAGGAGGGGTTGGCTGGTGTTGCTTCGAAAGACCTTGCTTGTCCTCTGAGAGAGAGAGAAATAATAAAATAGGTTTACTTTTCCATTGACTGGGGCCACTTTAAGAAGGGAAAAATTTTGTGAATTCTTCTGAATATTTTCAGGTTTCACGTTATGTTAAAGTATTATAGTGATAAATTATATAGACTTAAAAAAATTAGTCATAAAAATTTCAAGTCTTAAAATTTCAAGTCATAAAAATTAAGCCTTGAGTATAAATAACACAGTCTGTGGTAGCATTTATGGTCCGGTGGATAATTAGAGCTGCTTTCTATTTCTATTCCTATATTCCAGGAGAATAACATGGGAACAAACATTTTAGGTATATTGAACTCAGAAAGTTCTCTTAAGATAAACATGTCCCCATTTCCAGCCACACACGTGGCGTCAGCTGCGTGGGCGCTCGCTCGGGCGGTGGTTGAGCTTGGGGGAGGGAGCGGCTCGCTCTCTGGCCGCGGAGGGCCCTCAGCCTCCCACGGCTGTGTCCTCCCTCTTGGCAGCAAAGCACAATTGTGTGTCACAATCGTGTGGACCCCAACGGCTCCCGTTACCTGCTCGGAGACATGGAGGGACGGCTCTTCATGCTGCTTTTGGAGAAGGAGGAGCAGATGGACGGCACCGTCACCCTCAAGGATCTCCGGGTAGAGCTGCTCGGAGAGGTGGGATTTGTTCCCGCTCTGCTGTGTTCTGCCGGGGGCCGGTGACCCCGTGTGTGTGGTCCCACACTGCAGCTGCAGTTCCGTTTCCTGGCAACAAATTCATGCCCTCGAAGTTTGTTTTTGAATGAATTAGATGTTGAAGAATTTCAGAGGCAGCCCCGCAGTACCTCAAGCACTTTAAAAGAAAGAAACAAAAAGAAACTAAAAGAATTAAAGGTTGATCTAATGCTGATGCTCATTTCTGGGAGGAGATTCCAAAAAAAGTTTAATAATTATGCTGTGAATTTTAGAGGTTTCTAATTGTTTTGAGGAGACTGAAGTGGTTGGGATGCAAGCAATCCTTTGGAGTAGGCACCTCAAGATAAATTGTAGGGTTTTCTGGCTATAAGGGTGTGAAAAAGGGAGAGTCACAAACGTCAGAGATTAGGAACGTTTTTCAGTGTGACCTGGGGTTTGAAGTGGAGAGCGGCCTCAGCCATCATGGCTGCAGCCGTGCGTCCTCCCAGCGCAGGGCTGCGCGGCGGGCGGGGTGGTGTCTGGGCCCGTGAAGCGTCCCGTCTGATGCCTTTCGTGCTGTCGGCTTTCTCCTAGACCTCTATTGCCGAGTGCTTGACGTACCTTGACAATGGCGTTGTCTTTGTCGGGTCTCGCCTTGGTGACTCGCAGCTTGTGAAGGTGAGGAGACGACTTCTTCCCTGTAGCTTCTTTCTCCCTGGCTTTCCTGCCGCTTCTCCAGGTTTCTGTTGTGTTCAGCGCCCTCGGCGTCTCTGCAGTTCATCCATGTCCCTGCTGTTCAGCCGTCTGCTTGGTTGATTGAACACCCTACCCTGACTAGCTCTTGCCCTAAAGGTTCACTCAGCCACCGTGTCAGGCAGGTGCTGGGCACTGTGGACAGTGATGAGCAAGACCCAGCTCCTGACTCCGAAAGGTCATGGTGTGGTGTACAGGATCCGCTCTAAAAGAAGATTTTGGACCCGTGCAGAAATATGCATGCAAGCACTTCACATGAAGTTCCGCACTGCGTCGTTAGAAGTCACTGCCTGGGGTTAGTGGGTCACCTGTGGCACAGCCATGCTCCTTAGTCAGTGGTCCCCTTCTGGAAGCCGCCAGTGGAACGCCAGAGGGCAGATCCAGTGGGACTGAGAGTGTCTTCCGGGCGAAGACTCTCTTTTGGAAAGGGTCTGTTGGGAGTGTGGCAGGACTAACGTCATTTTCTTCTTTTCAGCTCAATGTTGACAGCAATGAACAAGGCTCCTATGTCGTGGCCATGGAAACCTTTACAAATTTGGGGCCCATTGTGGACATGTGCGTGGTGGACCTGGAGAGGCAGGGGCAAGGGCAGGTGAGGGGTCATCCTGGAGATGGGCAGCTGCTGTGCGTGTCAGACTATGTCCTCCTGGGTTTGCCTGTGCAGAGTGGGGATGCGCCCTAAAGGTGGCTCTAAGAACCTCGCTCACTAATCCCACTGGTGGAAGGGGAACTACCATTTACTGAGTGCCTGTTTTGGTCTGCCAGGCACTTTATACTCATTGTCTATGATCGCATGGGCACCCAGATAGATGGGGATTCTTGGCCACTTCAGAAGTGAGGAAACTTAGGGCTGAGGAAGATTGATTAACTTGTCCAAGGTCACGTAACTACTAAGTGGCAGATGTGTCTGGCTCAGGTCCTAGGGTCTTTCTTGTAAACAGGGTGGAAGCAGGGTAGCTAGGAAAGAAAGGGAGAGCTGTTTGCTTTTTGGACTAGGCCATTCTGTCTGCTTATATATTTGAGGGACTTTGGAGATCCAGCTCTGCTAAGTCTGCACTGTCACACCTGGCTCCATAGTAAGAGTCCTGGGATTTAGGTACAACTAGTGTATTTTCTGGGCATCAGTACGATGGCCCCAGGCTCTGAGGGGGATTATTTAGAAACCTTTTGTCTCCTTGCAGCTGGTCACTTGCTCTGGGGCTTTCAAGGAAGGGTCCTTGCGGATCATCCGGAATGGCATTGGAATCCACGAGCATGCCAGCATTGACTTACCAGGCATCAAAGGTAGCCTTTTGGTGGACGTAGGGTGCAGCTCTTACTTGAATGACCTTGGTGTTGACCTTGTTACATGTTGTGAAGGCTCTTGGGCGGTAGCTAAAGAAAAGCAGATCAGATGAAGAATAAAGTCACAGTAATGACAAAGTGTTAAACGTTCTTTAACGTACTTTAGTATAAAAGTTAATTTAAAAGAAGAACACTGTTGACCAAAATTGAATAATAAAATAGAGAAATGAGGAGGAAAAGAATTAGAGATTAAATTTAATGCTGTTTACAGGGAACTGACAGAATCCCTGAAGCAAGGGTGTCAACCCCATTGTCACCGGGGGCCACGTCAGCCTCACGGTTGCCTTCAAAGGGCCAAAGGTAATTTTAGGGCTGTATAGATGTGTAGTCCTTGTGTTCGGACTGTATAATGTGCTGTATATTTCACAGTCCTAAAATTACATTCTCCCCTTTGAAGGCAACTGTGAGGCTGATGTGGCCCCCGGTGAAAAAGAGTTTGACACCCCTGCCCTAAAGAAAACAGGGACAGAGGATATCATAGAAAGGTATAAGTAACTTGGAGAACAAAAATACAAGTCTTTTTTAATTCCAGGAGAACTAATATAATCAAAAAGGCCAAAGAAAGACTGCACAATGAAAAACTTACAGTAAACATAACCCAAGGTAATATGATAGAAATGATACCAAACACGTATGAGTATCTGTATCTCAAATCAGGGATCTGATACCTAATCAGTAAACGTAAATGGGCTAAATTCACCTGTTACAAGAAAAAGGTGATCAGATCAAATCATAAGGCGAAACCAGTTTAAAGTTGTGTAGAGGAGGTACATCTGAAATAAAGTAATTCGGAATATTAAAAAAGTAGAGGATGGGAACAGAAAAGAAATAGAGGTTTATGAATTAGCAAGGAAGAGGTCATAGAACTACAAAACCCCAGAGAATCAACTGAAAAAACCAGAGATAGTACGGATTCATTAAGGTAGCAGAATATAAAATTAATGTGCTGAAATCAATAACTTTCAGTTAAAAACACAACTAGAGGATATAGTAGAGGGAAAGAGGCAATTTGCAATAGCAGTGAAAAGGTAGAATACCCAGGAATAAACTTAACAAGAAATGTGTGAAATCTATACATGGAAAGCGTCTAAGGTACTCCGGAAGTATTAAAAGGATAGATCGATAAAAAGAAGGCACATACCAAGTTCTTATAAATCGTTATGAAGCTGTTCTGTCTTTGACTGCTCGTGTCTAATGTTTCTCAGTCAAAGTACCAATAGGTTATTTTCCTTGACCTAGACAAGCCAAAGTCCAAATGAAAAAAAAGAAACAAGAAAAGCCAGGAAAACTTAAGAGCCGCGAGACAGACTCTGACCAGATACCAAAACCTGCTGGTGAGCTGTCGTGACTGACAGTGGTTCTGGTGCACAGACAGCCTCACGGCAGACTCACAAGTCCAGAGAAGCACAGTTACGTTGGGAATGTAGTGTACGATCGTGGTGGTCTCTCGGTCAGTGAGGTGAAGGCGACTGTTTTTAATGGCACTGGGAGAACAGTTATTTGGGAAAAGGTATGGCAGGACCCATGTTGCATAATGTGTACCTTGCTAGGATCTAAGTGGACTAGAGACTTAATTTAAAGTGTGAAGCAGTCCAGAAACTAAAAAAGTTGGTGAATTCCTTTCTAATTTTGGAGTGGGAAGGTCTTTTAAAGTCTGACTCGAACTACAGAAGCCAAAAAGAAAGACTGATAACTCCAACATAAAAATAAAATACTTATGCGTGCCAAAAAAACAAAACAGTATAAAGATAAAAGAAATGGAAACTAGTTAAAAAATGTCATCTACTAGCCAAAGGTCTAATCTCCCTAACTTATAAAAAAAATTTTCTAGAAAGATCACCAAATTTTCTGTTCCCAGTTTGGCAAAGGATATGAATGGACAGGTAACAGGCTTCACTTTGTATTAAGAGAAACGCAAAACAGAACGAAACAGTGACATCATTTTTTACCAGATGACCAAACCCAAAGGCTTGGCCACACGCTGCGTTGGGGAGGCTCTGAGGAAGTGAGCGTGCTCATTGCAGTACCCGCCAAAACCGGGGCTGCATTCAGTGAATGACCCTCGAACCCCAGTTCTGAGCATCTATCCCACAGACCTTCGCAGGCAGAAAATGACATGAGTGTGAGACTGTTCCTTGTGGCATTGTATGTTACCACAAAATCCACTGCAAAAGCATCCAGCAGCGGACTGACTCATGAACTGGTACAGCCACACGATCAAACGCTGCGCAGAAGTCAAAACAGGGGCCACTTGTTCTGATGAGGGCTCGGGCACACCGCAAGGGAGAAAGCGAGTTGCAGCACAGTGTGCGATAGGCTGTTTCATGTTTGTGTTTGCTTATAATACAGTGTTTACCCATTTCCTTGAATTAACTAAATTGAAGCCCTGACCGGAGCGTTGTCCCATAAACCGAAAGGTCTTGGGCTCGAACCCCGGTCAGGGCAATGCCTACCTTGTTGGTTCAGTCCCTGGTTGGCCGCATGTGGGAGGCGGCCAGTCAGTGTTTCTCACATCGATGTTTCTCTCCCTCTCTCCCTCCCTCCCTTCCCTGCTCTTTATTTATTTATTTATTTATTTATTGGGGTTTTTTTATAAATTTTTTTTTAAAGATTTTATTTATTTTTAGAGAGAGGGAAAGGGGAGGGAGACAGAGAGGGAGAGAAACAGCAATGTATGGTTGCTCCTCACATGGCCCTCACTGGGGACCTGGCCTGCAACCAAGGCATGTGCCCTGACTGGGAATCGAACCGGGACCCTCTGGTTCCCAGCCTGCGCTCAATCCACTGAGCTACACCAGCCAGGGCAATTTATTTATTTATTTTTTTAAAGATTTTATTTTCAGAGAGAGGAGAAGGGAGGGAGAAAGAGCAATGTATGGTTGCCTCTCACATGGCCCTCATTGGGGACCTGGCCTGCAAACCAGGCAATGTGCCCTGACTGGGAATCGAACCGGGACCTTCTGGTTCCCAGCCCGCGCTCAATCCACTGAGCTACACCAGCCAGGCCCTTCCCTGCTCTTTAAAATCAATAAGTGTGTCTTCAGGTGAGGATTAAAAAATAATAATAAAAAATAATAAACTGAATTATTAACCAGTATTACCCCAATAAATTTAATTAAAAAAATACATTGGAAGGACAAACTACAATAGAAACTACCCTTGATGACTTATTTGAGGAATAGATGGGAGGGAGCGGTATAGGAGTGAGACTTCTGTTATAGGTTTTTTTAAAAAGATTTTATTTATTTTTAGAGGGGAAGGGAGGGAGAAAGAGAGGGAGAGAAACATCAATATGTGCTTGCCTCTCATGCGCTCCTTACCAGGGACCTGGCATGCAACCCAGGCGTGTGGCCTGACTTGCAATCGAACCAGCAACCCTTTGGTTCAAAGGCCCACGCTCAATCCACTGAGCTATAGCAGCCAGGGCTCTGTTATATGTTTTAAAAGTAAATTTGACTTTGAGTCATGGCAGTATATTACCTGAAATCAAAGGAAAAACTCAAATACCAGGCTCAAAACAAAGGAAAAAACTCAAATACCAGGCTCAAAACAGTGTTTAGAATGTCCGACTTCTTCAGAGTCGTAATGCCAGGGGGGAACATAATGTGTTTTCAACTCAGGACTGACTCTGAATTTCCTGCTCTCCCTATGGGGCCAGCCTGGCCCTTCCTTAGATGTGTTGGTCTGTGCTGTGCATCTTAACCCTGATCTTTGTCCCAGGCCTGTGGCCGCTGCGGTCCGATCCCAGCCGGGAGACTGACGACACTCTGGTGCTCTCTTTTGTGGGCCAGACGAGGTGAGTGAGTCTGGTGCCGGCTCTGGGTGCTCACGTGGGGGCGGCAAGGGGCGAGGCTGGGCTAGCTGACCTTGGCCTTCTGCTGCTGCAGAGTTCTCATGTTGAACGGCGAGGAGGTGGAAGAAACCGAACTGATGGGTTTTGTGGACGATCAGCAGACTTTCTTCTGTGGCAACGTGGCTCATCAGCAACTCATCCAGGTAACAGCTGAGAAGGGGGCAGCCCCATGTCCTTGCATTTGACCTAGAATGTAGTACAGAGCACCACCAGATTTTAGAACAGTCCATTCTTACGGCTCTAAAAACAATGTTAAAGAGTTAGAAAAAAAATAAGTTACTGGTAACCCACTACTCAGCAGTAACAGTTTGACAACTCTTAGCTTTGGAGTTAATGATTTTAGCTTTGTGTGTGTGTATATATATAGTTTAGTCATGCCTCCTTTTATAGGCTGGGGTTATTGCATATTTTGGGGGGTACTGTCTTAGCACTCACTATACCCTGTTTTCTGAGGCACACATCTCCCCCTCGTTATGGTACGGATACGTACTTACTGGGAAGACAAACGCAGGAAGAAGAGAAACAACTGGTCCCAGCGCTGCCATCCGTGTGCGCCCGTGGGCAGCACTTCCCACATGCTGCTTGTGAGAACCAGAGCTCTCACACTGCTGGGATTCTCACTTTAAGTCTGTCTGCTCTATGGGGTCAGATAGCCCTTTGGCACTTGTGACCCCTGAGAGCCTGGTTTCCGAGCGGCCTCCCAGCCCCGGCAGTGTGTTCGTGTCTGGAGCACACCCGCCTCACCTTCTGAACTCCTCTCCGTTCCGGCCAGAGTCAGTGTTTGCCAGTGGAGAGCGGACAGCACTCGACCGACGGGGGGGTTGTTGAACTGTTTCCGTCTTTCCATCCACCTGGTCTTCATTTAGCCGGTGGGCAGTGGCCTGCTAAATAGTGGCTTCCTGACCAGGCAGTGGCTTCCCAAAGGCCTTTCCTCCCTAGGTATCAACTCAACTTTGATAGGTAAGATGAATTGATACAATGTCATCAACCTGCTTTTTGTTTTGTTTCGGTGATGAAATACATTTATAAAACATGTCAGTACAATTTTGTTGCCTTTACTGAAGAATTTTAAATAATTTTAATGATTTATGCATAGTTGAGAACTTGGATATTAAAAAAATGTTAGAAATGCCATATTACATATTTAACAATCTTTTCAAGCCTTTCTAATTCCCTAAAAATAAAAGTAGGTCATTTGTTAGTACCACTTTTTTTTTTTTAATTGTTTCAATTACAGTTGTCTGCATTTACCCTCCCCCCCCACCCCAGGCAAACCCACCTCCCTCCCTTGCTTCCACCCTCCCCCTTGGTTTTGTCCATGTGTCCTTTATAGCAGTTCCTGAATACCCTTGTCCCCATTATCCCCTTCCCCCTCCCCTCTGGTTACTGTCAGATTGTTCTAAATTTCAGTGTCTCTGGTTATATTTTGTTTCTCTGGTTTACCTTACAGTGTCTTGGCTGTGACTGATCTGAATTTCCCAGTAGCTGATCTGGCCTCGGTGCCTTCTCTCATGAGTCCTTATATAAATCCCTTTAACATTTCATATAGTAAAGGCTGCGTGATGATGTACTCCTTGAACTTGACCTTATCTGAGAAGCACTTTATCTGCCCTTCCATTCTAAATGAAAGTTTTGCTGGATAGATTATTCTTGGTTGTAGGTCCTTGCTTTTCATGATTTGAAATATTTCTCTCCAG